>CAAE01011058.1:0-26988 GCA_000180735.1 Tetraodon nigroviridis | reverse complement strand
CCGCCGTGTGCTGGAAAGTCTGAAGGCGTCTGAAGATGTCTGATGGCGTCTAGTTGTTTTCTGAGTGCATCTCATGGTGTTTGACGGTGTCTGATGGCGTCTGATAGCAACTGAGGTTTTCTGATGGCGTCTGAATGCGTCTGATGGTGTTTGAGCGCGTCTGTGGTCGTCAACGGCCGTGTGATAGCGTGTGGTAGCGCCGATTGCATCCGATCGTGTCTGAGGGCGTCTGATGGCATCTAATGGCATCTGATGGCGTCTGATGGCGTCCGGGTGCGTCCGATTGTTTCTCAGGGCGTGTCATGGCATCTGATCGAGTCTGGTGTGTCTGATTGCGTCTGAGGGAATCTGATGGCGTTTGAGGGAGTCTGATGACGTCTGATGGCGTCTGATGGTTTCTGAGTGCGTCTGATCATGTTTGACTGCGTCTGATGGCGTCCGGGTGCGTCTGATCGTGTCTGAGGGCATCTGATGGCGTCTGATTCGAGTCTGGCATGTCTAATGGCGTCTGAGGTTGTCTCATGGCGTCTGAAGTGGTCTGATGGCGTCTCATTGCGTCCCATGGCGTTTGATGGCGTCTTAGGGCGTCTGACGTTGTCTGATCTTTGTCTGATGGCGTCTGGTGGCATCTGATGGCGTCTGAGGACGTCTGTTGATTTCTGAGGGTGTGCTATGGCGTCTGAGATTGTCTGATGGCGTCTCAGGCGTCTGAGTGTGTCCGATGGCGTTTGACGGCATCTGATGCCCGTTTGAGGTTGTCTGATGGCGTCTGAGGTTGTCTGATGGCGTCTGAGTGCGTCTGATGATGTTTGACGGTGTCTGATGGTGTCTGATTTCGTCTGATCGAGTCTGGTGTGTCTGATGGCGTCTGATGGCGTCTTAGGGTGTCAGATGGTGTCTCATTACGTCCTTGTGGTGTTTGAGGACGTCCAAGGGCGTTTGATGGCATCTGATGGCGTCTGATGGCGTCTGAAGGCTTCTGACATATTCTGATGGTGTCTGATGGCGTTTAGTTGCCTCCGAGGGCATCCATTGGCGTCGGATGTTGTCTGCAAAGCATCTGAGGGTCTCTGAGGGCGTCTGATGGCGGCTGATTGCGTCTGATTGCTTCTGATTGTGTCTGCTGTTGTCGTAGGTTGTCTGATGGTGTCTGATGGCGTTTGAGGGCGTTTGAGGGAGTCTGAGTGCGTCTGATGGTGTTTGACGGCGTCTGATGGCGTCTGACGCGTCTGATGGCGTCTGAGGTTTTCTAATGGCGTCTGATGGTGTCTGTTGGCGTCTGGTGGCGTCTGGTGGCGTCTGAGGGCCTATAAGGGCGTCTGAGGTTGTCTGATGGCGTCTGTCAGGGTCTGATGGCGTCTGGTGGTGTCTGATGGCGTCTGAGGGTGTATGAGGGCGTCTGAGGGCGTCTGTCGATGTCTGAGGTTTTCTGATGGCGTCTGAGGGTGTATGAGGGTGTCTGAGGGCGTCTGTGGATGTCTGAGGTTTTCTGATGGCGTCTGAGGGATCTGAGGCGTCTGAGTGCGTCTGATGGCGTCTGTTGTTGTCTGAATGGTGTCTGAGGGCGTCTGATGGTGTTTGACGGCGGTCTGATGGCGTCTGAGGTGGTCTGATGGCGTCTGAGTGCGTCTGATGGTGTTTGAGCGTGTCTGTGGGCGTCAAAGGCCATGTGATAGCGTGTGGTAGCGCCGAGTGCGTCCGCTCGTGTCTGAGGGCGTCTGATGGCATCTGATGGCATCTGATGGCGTCTGAGGTTGTCTGATGGCGTCTGATCGCGTCTGATGGTGTCCGGGTGCGTCCGATTGTGTCTCAGGGAGTCTGATGGCATCTGAACGAGTCTTGTGTGTCTGATGGCGTCTGAGGTTGTCTGAGGTTGTCGGCGTCTGATGGCGTATGGTGGCCTCTGATGGCGTCTGAGGGCGTCTGTTGATGTCTGAGGGTGTGCTATGGCGTCTGAGGATGTTTGATGGCGTCTGCTGGCGTCTGAGGCGTCTGAGTGTGTCCGATGGCGTTTGACGGCATCTGATGGCGTTTGAGGTTGTCTGATGGCGTCTGAGGTTGTCTGATGGCGTCTGATGGTGTCTGAGTGCGTCTGATGATGTTTGACGGTGTCGAATGGCGTCTGATTTTGTCTGCATCGAGTCTTGTGTGTCTGATGGCGTCTGATGGCGTCTTAGGGTTTCAGGTGGCATCTCATTACGTCCTGGTGCTGTTTGAGGGCGTCCAAGGGCGTTTAATGGCATCTGATGGCGTCTGATGTCGTCTGAGATTTACTGATGGCGTCTGAGGCGTCGGAGTGTGTCCAATGGCGTTTGACGGCATCTGATGGCGTTTGAGGTTGTCTGATGGCGTTTGAGGTTGTCTGATTGCGTCTGAGGGTGTCTGAGGGTGTCTGACGGCGTCTGAGGGCATCTGAAGTTGTCTGATGGCGTCTGATGGTGTCTGAGTGTGTCTGATGATGTTTGACGGTGTCTGAGGGCGTCTGATTTCGTCTGATCGAGTCTGGTGTGTCTGATGGCATCTGATGGCGTCTTAGGGTGTCAGATGGCGTCTCATTACGTCCTGGTGGTGTTTGAGGGCGTCCAAGGGCATCTGATGGCGTCTGATTGCGTCTGATGGCGTCCGCGGTTGTCTGATGGCATCTGATGGTGTCTGATGACGTCTGAATGCGTCCGGATGCATCTGATCGTGTCTGGTGTGTCTGAGGGCCTCTGATGGTGCCTGAGGGTGTCAGATGGTATCTGATCGAGTCTGGTGTGTCTGATGGCGTGTGAAGATGTCTGATGGCGTCTATTGTTGTCTGATGGTGTCTGATGGTATCTGATCGAGTCTGGTGTGTCTGATGGCGTCTGATGGCGTCTGATGGTGTCTGATGGCGTCTGATGGTGTCAGATGGTGTCTCATTACGTCCTTGTTGTGTTTGAGGGCGTCCACGGGCGTTTGATGGCATCTGATGGTGTCTGAAGGCTTCTGACATATTGTGATCGCGTCTGATGGCGTTTAGTCGCCTCCGAGGGCATCCGTTGGCGTCGTATGGCGTCTGAAAGCATCTGAGGGTCTCTGAGGGTGTCTGATGGCGTCTGATGGCGTCTGAGGGCGTCTGAGGTTGTCTGATGGCATTTCATGGTGTCTGAGGGTGTCTGAGGGCGTCTGAGGTTTTCTGATGGCGTCTGATGACGTCTGATGGCGTCCGTGTGCGCCTGATCGTGTCTGAAGGCGTCTGAAGATGTCTGATGGCGTCTGTTGCTGTCTGAAGGTTTCTGATGGTGTCTGATGGCGTCTGATGGCTTCTGATTGTTTCTGCTGTTGTCTTAGGTTGTCTGATGGTGTCTGATGGCGTCTGATTGCGTTTGAGGGCGTTTGAGGGCGTCTGATGGCGTCTGACCCGTCTGAGGGCGTCTGAGGTTGTCAAATGGCGTCTGAGGTTGTCAAATAGCGTCTGATGGTGTCTGATGGCGTCTGAGGGCTTGTGACATATTCTGATGGCGTCTTATTGGCGTTTAGTTTCCTCTGATGGCGTCTGATGGCGTTTAGTGGCCTCTGATGGCGTCTGATGGCTTTTGGTGGTGCCTGAGGGCGTCTGATGGCGTCTGATGGCGTCTGAGGTTTTCTGATTGCAGCTGATGACGTCTGATGGCGTCTGAGGTTTTCTGATCGCATCGGAGGCGTCTGAGTGCGTCTGATGGCGTCCGGGTGCGTCTGATCGTGTCTGAGGGCGTCTGATGGCGTCTGATCGAGTCTGGTGTGTCTGAGGGCCTCTGATGGTGTCTGATTGCATCGAATGGCGTGTGATGGTGTTTGAGTGCGTCTGATAGTGTTTGACGGTGTCTGATGGCGTCTGATGGCGTCCGGGTGCGTCTCGATTGTCTCTCAGGGCGTCTGATGGCATCTGATCGAGTCTGGTGTGTCTGATGGCGTCTGATGGCGTCTGATGGTGTCTGATGGCGTCTGATGGTGTCAGATGGTGTCTCATTACGTCCTTGTTGTGTTTGAGGGCGTCCACGGGCGTTTGATGGCATCTGATGGTGTCTGAAGGCTTCTGACATATTGTGATCGCGTCTGATGGCGTTTAGTCGCCTCCGAGGGCATCCGTTGGCGTCGTATGGCGTCTGAAAGCATCTGAGGGTCTCTGAGGGTGTCTGATGGCGTCTGATGGCGTCTGAGGGCGTCTGAGGTTGTCTGATGGCATTTCATGGTGTCTGAGGGTGTCTGAGGGCGTCTGAGGTCTTCTGATGTGCGTCTGATGACGTCTGATGGCGTCCGGGTGCGCCTGATCGTGTCTGAAGGCGTCTGATCGAAACTCGTGTTTCTGATGGCGTCTGAGTTTTTCTGATGGTGTCTGGTGGCGTCTTAGGGTGTCAGATGGCGTCTTATTACGTCCTGGTGGTGTTTGAGGGCGTCAAAGGGCGTTGACGGCGTTTGAGGGAGTCTGAGGGCCTCTGATGGTGTTTGACGGCGTCTGATGGTGTCTTAGGGCTTATGACGTATTCTGATGACGTCTGATGGCGTTTAGTGGCCTCTGATGGCGTCTGGTGGCATCTGATGGCGTCTGAGGGCGTATGAAGGCGTCTGATGGTGTCTGATGGCGTCAAAGGGCAACTGATGGTGTCCGATGGCGTCTGATGGCGTCTGTTTGCGTACTGAGGTTTTCTGAATGGTGTCTGATGGCGTTTGAGGATGTCTGATGGCATCTTATGCCGTCTGATGGTGTCTGATGGTGTCTGATGGCGTCTGAGGTTGTCTTAGGGTGTCTTATAGCCTCTGTGGGCATCTGATGGCGTCTGAGGGTGTCTGATGGCGTCTGAGCGCGTCTGAGGGTGTCTGAGTTCGTCTGATGGTGTTTGACGGTGTCTGATTGCGTCTGATGGCGTCTGAGGTTTTCTGATGGCGTCTGAGTGCGTCTGATGGTGTTTGAGCGCGTCTGTGGGCGTCAAAGGCCGTGAGATAGCGTGTGGTAGAGCCGAGTGCGTCCGCTCGTGTCTGAGGGCGTCTCATGAGCATCTGATGGCATCTGATGGCATGTCATGGTGTTTGAGTGCATCTGATAGTGTTTGACGGTGTCTGATGGCGTCTGATTACGTCTGATTTTGTCTAAAGGCGTCTGATGGCATCTGATCCAGTCTGGTGTGTCTGATGGCGTCTGATGGTGTCAGATTGCGTCTCATTACGTCTGGTGGCTTCTGAGGGTGTCCAAGGGTTTCTGATGACATCTGATGCCGTCTAGATGGTGTCTGATGGTGTCTGATGGCGTCTGATGGCGTCTGAGGGTGTCTTATGGTGTCTTATAGCCTCTGAGGGCATCTGATGGCGTTTGAGGGAGTCTGATGGCGTCTGATGGCATCTGATGGCGTCTGATGGTGTCTAAGAGCGTCTGATCATGTTTGACGGCGTCTGATGGCGTCCGGGAGCATCTGATCGTGTCTGAGGGCGTCCGATGGCGTCTGATCGAGTCTGGTGTGTCTCATGGCGTCCGAGGTTGTCTGATGGCGTCTGATGGCGTCCCATGGCGTTTGATGGCGTCTGAAGTTGTCTGATGGCGTCTGGTGGCGTCTGATGGCGTCTCAGGGCGTATGAAGGTGTCCGATGGCGTTTGACGGCATCTGATGGCGTTTAAGGTTGTCTGATGGCGTTTAGTGACCTCTGATGGCGTCTGGTCGCGTCTTATGGTGTCTGATGGCGTCTGAACGCGTCTGAAGGTGTTTGATGGCGTCTGATGGCGTCTTAAGATTTCTGATGGCGTCTGAGGGTGTCTGAGGGTGTCTGACGGTGTCTGAGGGTGTCACCAGGCATCTCATTACGTCATGGTGGTGTTTGAGGGCGTCCAAGGGCGTTTGATGGCATCTGATGGCGTCTGATGGCATCTGAAGGCTTCTGACATATTCTTATGGCGTCTGATGGCGTTTGGTCGCCTCACGAGGGCATCAGTTTGTGTCGGATGGTGTCTGAAAGCATCTGAGGGTCTCTGAGGGCGTCTGATGGCGTCTAATGGCGTTTGAGGGGGTTTGAGGGCGTCTGATGGTGTTTGACGGTGTCTGATGGCATCTGATTTCGAGTCTGGTGTGTCTGATGGCGTCTGATGGTTTCTTAGGGTGTCAGATGACGTCTCATTACGTTCCTGGTGGTGTTATGAGGGTTTCACCAAGGGCGTTTGATGGCATCTGATGGCGTCTGATGGCGTCTGATTGCTTCTGATTGTGTCTGCTGTTGTCTGAGGTTGTCTAATGACGTTTTAGGGCGTTTGAGGGAGTCTGAGGGAGTCTGAGGGCGCCATGATGAGCGTCCGGGATGCGTTTGATCGTGTCTGAGGGCGTCTTATGGCGTCTGAATCGAGTATGGTGTGGCTGATGGCATATGAGGTTGTATGATGGCGTCGCATGGCGGCCCATGGCCCCTGATCGCGTCTGCCCGCGTCTGAGGTTGTCTGATGGCGTCTGATGGTGTTTGAGGTTGTCTGATGGCGTCTGAGGCGTCTGAGTTTGTCCGATGGCGTTTGACGGTGTCTGATGGCATGAAGTGGTGTCTGAAGTTGTCAGATGCAGTCTGGTGGCGTCTGGTAGCGTCTGAGGGCGTCTGAGGGCGTCTGAGTGCGTCTGAGCGCATCTGAGGGCGTCTGAGGGTGCCAGATGCTTTCTGATGTCGTCGGAGGGCGTCTGGTGAAGACTGAGTTCGTCCAATAGCGTTTGAGGGCGTCTGATGGCGTGTGGTCGCATCTGACGTTGTCTGATGGCGTCTGGTCGTGTCTGATGGCGTCATGTGGCGTCTGATGGCGTCTTGTCGTGTCTAAGGTTGTCTGATGGCGTCTGGTCATGTCTGATGGTGTCTAATTGTGTCTGATGGCGTCTGATAGTTCCCGAGTACATCTGAGAGTGTCAGATGGTGTCTGTCGGCGTCTGATGGTGTCCGATGGCGTCTGACTGCGTCTGCTTGTGTTTGATAGCATCTGATTTCGTCTGAGCGCGTCTTAGGGTGTCTGATGGCCTCTGATTGCGTCCGATGGTGTCTGATGGTGTCTGGTGGCGTCTGATGGTGGCTGATGGTGTCCGAGGGTGTCAGATTGTGTCTGTTGATGTTTGATGGTGTCCGATTCAGTCTGATGGCTTTTGAGTGCGTCTGATGGCGTCCGAAGGCGTCTCATGACATCTGACGGCGTCTTATTGTGTCTGTTGTTGTCTTAGGGTGTCTGATGGCATCTGAGGGTGGCAGATGGGGTCTGAGGGCCTCTGAGGGCGTTTGAGGGCACCTGATTGTGTCTGGTGACGTCTGAGGTGTTCTAATGGCGTCTGACAGCATCTGATGGTGTCTGATGGCGCCCAATGGCGCCTGCTAACGTCTGAAGGTGTCTGATGGCGTCTGATTGTGTCTGAGGTTGTCATGTGGCGTCTGTTGGCGTCTGTTGGTGTCTGATAGTATCTTAGGGTGTCTGATAGCGTCTTAGGGCGTCTGAGGGTGTCTGATGGTGTCCGATGGCGTCCTAGGCTTTCTGATGGCATTTTAGGATGTCTGATGATGTTTTATGGTGTCTGATGGCGTCTGAGGGTGTCTGGTGGTGTCTCATGGTGTCAGATGGTGTCTGATGGCATCTGACGGCGTCTGATGGCGTATGATGGCGTCTGATGGCGTGTGGTGGCGTCTGATTGTGTCTGATAGTTTCTTAAGCTGTCTGATGGCGTCTGAAGCTGTCTGATGGTGCCCGATGGAATCTGCTAGCATATGAGGCTTTCTGATGGCGCGTGATGGTGTCGCAAGTTTTCTGGTGGCGCCCTGATGGCGTCTGGTGGCGTCTGAGGGAGTCTGATGGTGCCTGAGGGCGTCTGATGGTGTCTGTTGGCATCTGATGGCGTCTGATGGTGTCTGATGGCGTCTGAAGGCGTCTGATGGCTTCTAAGGTTATCTGATGGCGTCTAAAGGTGTCTGAGGGTGTCTGATGACGTCGGAAGGTTTCTGGGTTTGTCTAATCGTTTCTGATGGCCTGTGGTGGCGTCTGATGTTGTCTGATGGTGTCTGATGGCTCCCATGGTGTCTGGTTGCCTCTGATGGCCTCTTGTGGTGTCTGAGGGTGTCTGAGTTTGTCTGATGGCGTCTGATGGTTTCTTAGGGTGTCCAATGGCGAATGAGGGCCTCTGATGGCGTCTGATGGTGTCCGATGGCGTCTGATGTTTTCTGAGTTTTTTTGATGGCGTCTGGTGGCGTCTGAGGGTGTCTGGTGGAGTCTGAGGGATTCTGAAGGAGTCTGAGGGTGCTTGAGGGCGTCTGAGGGGGTCAGATGGTGTCTGTTGGCGTCTGAGGGCAACTTAGGGTGTCTGACTGCGTCTGAGTGCGTGCGTTTGATGGTGTCTGATGAGGTCTGATGGCGTCAGATGGTGTTGGTTGGCATCTGAGCGCGACTGAGGGTGTCTGATTGCGTCCGATTTTGTCTGATGACGTCTGAGGGCGTCTGATTGTGCTTGCTGGTGTCTTAGGTTGTCCGATGGCGTCTGAGTGACTCTGATGGCGTTTGAGGGCGTCCGATGGCGTCTGGTGACGTGTGAGGTTGACTAATGGCGTCTGCTAGAGTCTGAGGATGTCTGATGTCATGTGATGGCGTCTAAGGTTGTCTGATGGCGTCTGATGGCGTCTGGTGGCGTCTGATGGCGTCTCAGGGCGTATGAGGGTGTCTGAGGGCGTCTGTTGATGTCTGAGGGTGTGCTATGGTGTCTGAGGATGTTTGATGGCATCTGATGGCGTCTGAGGGCTTCTGACATATTCTGATGGCGTCTGATGGCGTTTAGTGGCATCTGATGGTGTCCGATGGCGTCTGATGGCGTCTGTTTGCGTCTGAGGTTGTCTGAGGCGTCTGATCGTGTCTGATGGCGTCTGATGGCGTCTTAGGTTGTCTGATGGCATCAGAGGCTTCTGAGTGCGTCTGATGGCATCCGGGTGCGTCTGATCGAGTCTGGTGTGTCTGAGGGCCTCTGATGGTGTCTGATGGCTTCTGATGGCGTGTGATGGTGTTTGAGTGCCTCTGATAGTCTTTTACGGTGTCTGATGGCGTCTGATTGCGTCTGATGGCGTCTGATTGCGTCTCATGGCGTCCCATGGCGTTTGATGGCGTCTGAGGGCGTCTGAGGTTGTCTGATGGCGTCTGATGGCGTCTGAGGTTGTCTGATGGCATCTGAAGTGTCTGATCGTGTCTGAGGGCATCTGATGGCGTCTGATGGCGTCTTAGGGGGTCAGATGGCATCTTATTACGTCCTGGTGGTGTTTGAGGGCGTCCAAGGGCGTTTGATGGCATCTGGTGGCGTCTGATGTCGTCTGAATGCTTCTGACATATTCTGATGGTGTCCGATGGCGTCTGATGGCGTCTGTTTGCGTCTGAGGTTGTCTGATGGTGTCTGAAGGTGTCTGATGGCCTCCGGGTGCGTCCGATTTTTTCTCAGTGCGTCTGATGGCATCTGATCGATTCTGGTGTGTCTGATGGCGTCTGATGGCGTCTGATTACGTCTGGTGGTGTCTGATGGCGTCTGTTGTTGTCTGATCATGTCTGATGGTGTCTGAGGGCGTCTGACCGCGTCTGAGGGTGTCTGAGTGCGTTTTGATGGTTTTTGACGGCGTCTGATGGCGTCCGAAGATTTCTGATGGCGTCTGAGTGCGTCTGATGGTGTTTGAGCGCGTCTGTGGGCATCAAAGGCTGTGTGATAGCGTGTGGTAGCGCCGAATTCGTCCGCTCGAGTCTGAGGGTGTCTGATGGCATCTGATGGCATCTGATGGCGTCCGGGTGCGTCCGATTGTGTCTCAGGGCGTCTGATGGCATCTGATCGAGTCTGGTGTGTCTGATGGCGTCTAAAGGCGTCTGATCGTGTCTGATGGTGTCTGATGGCTTCTGAGGGTGCCTTAGGGTGTCTTATAGCCTCTGAGGGCATCTGATGGCATTTGAGGGAGTCTGATGGCGTCTGATGGCGTCTGATGGAGTCTGGTGTGTCTTATGGCGTCTGAGGTGGTCTGATGGCGTCTGAGGATGTTTGATGGCGTCTAAGTGTTTGTGAGTGCGTCCAATGATGTTTGACGGTGTCTGATGGCGTCTGATTTCATCTAAACGAGTCTGGTGTGTCTGATTGCGTCTCATTACGTCTGGTTGTGTCTGAGGGGTTCCAAGGGTCTGAGGGTGTCTTAGGGTGTCTTATAGCTTCTGAGGGCATCTGATGGCGTTTGAGGGAGTCTGATGGCGTCTGATGGCATCTGATGGCATCTGATGGTGTCTGAGAGCGTCTGATCATGTTTGACGGCGTCTGATGGCGTCCGGGTGCATCTGATCGTGTCTGAGGGCGTCCGATGGCTTCTGATCGAGTCTGGTGTGTCTGAGGGCGTCTGAGGTTTTCTGAGCGCGTCTGAGGGTGTTTGACGGCGTCTGATTGTGTCTGATGGCGTCTGATGGCGTCCGGGTGCGTCCGATTGTGTCTGATGGCGTCTGATGGCTTCTGATTGTTTCTGCTGTTGTCTTACGTTGTCTGATGGTGTCTGATGGCGTCTGACGTTGTCTGATGGCGTCTGATGGCGTCTGACGTTGTCTGATGGCGTCTGACGCGTCTTAGGGCGTCTGCGGTTGTCTGATGGCATCTGATGGTGTCTGAGGGCTTCTGACCTATTCTGATGGCGTCTGATGGCGTTTAGTGGCGTCTGAGGGCGTCTCATGGCGTCTCATGGCGTCTGATGGCATCTGATGGCGTCTGAAGTTTTCTGATGGCGTCTAATGACGTCTGATGGCGCCTGGGTGCGTCTGATCGTGTCTTAGGGCGTCTGATGGCGTCAGATCGAGTTTGGTGTGTCTGACGGCTTCTGATGGTGTCTGAGGGTGTCAGATGGCGTCCCATTACATCATGTGGCGTCTGAAGGCGTCTGAAGATGTCTGATGGCGTCTATTGTTTTCTGAGTGCGTCTCATGGTGTTTGACGGTGTCTGATGGCGTCTGATAGCAACTGAGGTTTTCTGATGGCGTCTGAGTGCGTCTGATGGTGTTTGAGCGCGTCTGTGGTCGTCAACGGCCGTGTGATAGCGTGTGGTAGCGCCGATTGCATCCGATCGTGTCTGAGGGCGTCTGATGGCATCTAATGGCATCTGATGGCGTCTGATGGCGTCCGCGTGCGTCCGATTGTTTCTCAGGGCGTCTCATGGCATCTGATCGAGTCTGGTGTGTCTGATTGCGTCTGATGGTATCTGATGGCGTCGGAGGGTGTCTGATGGTATTTGATGGCGTCTGAGGGTGTCTTAGGGTGTCTCATAGCCTCTGAGGGCATCTGATGGCGTTTGACGGAGTCTGATGGCGTCTGATGGCATCTGATGGCGTCTGATGGTTTCTGAGTGCGTCTGATCATGTTTGACTGCGTCTGATGGCGTCCGGGTGCGTCTGATCGTGTCTGAGGGCATCTGATGGCGTCTGATCGAGTCTGGCATGTCTAATGGCGTCTGAGGTTGTCTCATGGCGTCTGAGGTGGTCTGATGGCGTCTCATTGCGTCCCATGGCGTTTGATGGCGTCTTAGGGCGTCTGACGTTGTCTGATGTTTGTCTGATGGCGTCTGGTGGCATCTGATGGCGTCTGAGGACGTCTGTTGATTTCTGAGGGTGTGCTATGGTGTCTGAGATTGTCTGATGGCGTCTCAGGCGTCTGAGTGTGTCCGATGGCGTTTGACGGCATCTGATGCCGTTTGAGGTTGTCTGATGGCGTCTGTGGTTGTCTGATGGCGTCTGAGTGCATCTGATGATGTTTGACGGTGTCTGATGGTGTCTGATTTCGTCTGATCGAGTCTGGTGTGTCTGATGGCGTCTGATGGCGTCTTAGGGTGTCAGATGGTGTCTCATTACGTCCTTGTGGTGTTCGAGGACGTCCAGGGCGCTTGATGGCATCTGATGGCGTCTGATGTCGCCTGAATGCTTCTGCCATATTCTGATGGTGTCTGATGGCGTTTAGTCGCCTCCGAGGGCATCTGTTGGCATCGGAGAGCCTCCGAAAACATCTGATGGTCTCTGAGGGCATCTGATGGCGTCTGATGGCTTCTGATTGTTTCTGCTGTTGTCTTAGGTTGTCGGATGGCATCTGATGGCGTTTGAGGGCGTTTGAGGGAGTCTGAGGGCGTCTGATGGTGTCTGATGGCGTCTGATGGCGTTTGAGGGCGTATGAGAGCGTTTGATGGTGTCTGTTGGCGTCCAAGGGCATCGGATGGTGTCCGATGGCGTCTGATGGCGTCTTTTTGCGTCTGAGGTTGTCTGATGGTGTCTGAAGGTGTCTGATGGCCTCCGGGTGCGTCCGATTTTGTCTCAGTGCGTCTGATGGCATATGATCGATTCTGGTGTGTCTGATGGCGTCTGATGGCGTCTGATTACGTCTGGTGGTGTCTGATGGCGTCTGTTGTTGTCTGATCATGTCTGATGGTGTCTGAGGGCGTCTGGCCGCGTCTGAGGGTGTCTGAGTGCGTCTTTGCGTCTGAGTGCGTCTCATGGCGTCTCATGGCGTCTGATGGCATCTGATGGCGTCTGAAGTTTTCTGATGGCGTCTAATGACGTCTGATGGCGCCTGGGTGCGTCTGATCGTGTCTTAGGGCGTCTGATGGCGTCAGATCGAGTTTGGTGTGTCTGAGGGCTTCTGATGGTGTCTGAGGGTGTCAGATGGCGTCCCATTACGTCATGTGGTGTCTGAAGGCGTCTGAAGATGTCTGATGGCGTCTATTGTTTTCTGAGTGCGTCTCATGGTGTTTGACGTTGTCTGATGGCATCTGATAGCAACTGAGGTTTTCTGATGGTGTCTGAGTGCGTCTGATGGTGTTTGAGCGCGTCTGTGGTCGTCAACGGCCGTGTGATAGCGTGTGGTAGCGCTGATTGCATCCGATCGTGTCTGAGGGCGTCTGATGGCATCTAATGGCATCTGATGGCGTCTGATGGCGTCCGGGTGCGTCCGATTGTTTCTCAGGGCGTCTCATGGCATCTGATCGAGTCTGGTGTGTCTGATTGCGTCTGATGGTATCTGATGGCGTCGGAGGGTGTCTGATGGTATCTGATGGCGTCGGAGGGTGTCTTAGGGTGTCTCATAGCCTCTGAGGGCATCTAATGGTGTTTGAGGGAGTCTGATGGCGTCTGATGGCATCTGATGGCGTCTGATGGTTTCTGAGTGCGTCTGATCATGTTTGACTGCGTCTGATGGCGTCCGGGTGCGTCTGATCGTGTCTGAGGGCATCTGATGGCGTCTGATCGAGTCTGGCATGTCTAATGGCGTCTGAAGTTGTCTCATGGCGTCTGAGGTGGTCTGATGGCGTCTCATTGCGTCCCATGGCGTTTGATGGCGTCTTAGGGCGTCTGACGTTGTCTGATGTTTGTCTGATGGCGTCTGGTGGCATCTGATGGCGTCTGAGGACGTCTGTTGATTTCTGAGGGTGTGCTATGGCGTCTGAGATTGTCTGATGGCGTCTCAGGCGTCTGAGTGTGTCCGATGGCGTTTGACGGCATCTGATGCCGTTTGAGGTTGTCTGATGGCGTCTGAGGTTGTCTGATGGCGTCTGAGTGCGTCTGATGATGTTTGACGGTGCCTGATGGTGTCTGATTTCGTCTGATCGAGTCTGGTGTGTCTGATGGCGTCTGATGGCGTCTTAGGGTGTCAGATGGTGTCTCATTACGTCCTTGTGGTGTTTGAGGACGTCCAAGGGCGTTTGATGGTATCTGATGGCGTCTGGTGGCGTCTGATGGCGTCTGAAGGCTTCTGACATATTCTGATGGTGTCTGATGGCGTTTAGTTGCCTCCGAGGGCATCCATTGGCGTCGGATGTTGTCTGAAAGCATCTGAGGGTCTCTGAGGGCGTCTGATGGCGGCTGATTGCGTCTGATTGTGTCTGCTGTTGTCGTAGGTTGTCTGATGGTGTCTGATGGCGTTTGAGGGCGTTTGAGGGAGTCTGAGTGCGTCTGATGGTGTTTGACGGCGTCTGACGGCGTCTGACGCGTCTGATGGCGTCTGAGGTTTTCTAATGGCGTCTGATGGTGTCTCTTGGCGTCTGGTGGCGTCTGGTGGCGTCTGAGGGCCTATAAGGGCGTCTGAGGTTGTCTGATGGCGTCTGTTAGGGTCTGATGGCGTCTGGTGGTGTCTGATGGCGTCTGAGGGTGTATGAGGGTGTCTGAGGGCGTCTGTTGATGTCTGAGGTTTTCTGATGGCGTCTGAGGGTGTATGTGGGTGTCTGAGGGCGTCTGTTGATGTCTGAGGTTTTCTGATGGCGTCTGAGGCGTCTGAGGCGTCTGAGTGCGTCTGATGGCGTCTGATCGAGTCTGGTGTGTCTGAGGGCCTCTGATGGTGTCTGAGGATGTCAGATGGCGTCTCATTACGTCTGTTTTTTTCTGAAGGCGTCTGAACATGTCTGACGGCGTCTGTTGTTGTCTGATGGTGTCTGAGGGCGTCTGATGGTGTTTGACGGCGTCTGATGGCGTCTGAGGTTTTCTGATGGCGTCTGAGTGCGTCTGATGGTGTTTGAGCGTGTCTGTGGGCGTCAAAGGCCATGTGATAGCGTGTGGTAGCGCCGAGTGCGTCCGCTCATGTCTGAGGGCGTCTGATGGCATCTGATGGCATCTGGTGGCGTCTGAGGTTGTCTGATGGCGTCTGATCGCGTCTGATGGTGTCCGGGTGCGTCCGATTGTGTCTCAGGGAGTCTGATGGCATCTGATCGAGTCTTGTGTGTCTGATGGCGTCTGAGGTTGTCTGAGGTTGTCGGCGTCTGATGGCGTCTGGTGGCCTCTGATGGCGTCTGAGGGCGTATGAGGATGTCTGAGGGCGTCTGATCGCGTCTGATGGTGATCTGGGTGCGTCCGATTGTTTCTCAGGGAGTCTGATGGCATCTAATCGAGTCTTGTGTGTCTGATGGCGTCTGAGGTTGTCTGAGGTTGTCGGCGTCTGATGGCGTATGGTGGCCTCTGATGGCGTCTGAGGGCGTCTGTTGATGTCTGAGGGTGTGCTATGGCGTCTGAGGATGTTTGATGGCGTCTGATGGCGTCTGAGGCGTCTGAGTGTGTCCGATGGCGTTTGACGGCATCTGATGGCGTTTGAGGTTGTCTGATGGCGTCTGAGGTTGTCTGAGTGTGTCTGATGATGTTTGACGGTGTCTGATGGCGTCTGATTTCGTCTGATCGAGTCTGGTGGTGTCTGATGGCGTCTGAGGGTGTATGAGGGTGTCTGAGGGCGTCTGTTGATGTCTGAGGTTTTCTGATGGCGTCTCAGGGGTGTATGAGGGTGTCTGAGGGCGTCTGTTGATGTCTGAGGTTTTTCTGGAATGGCGTCTGAGGCGTCTGAGGCGTCTGAGTTGCGTCTGATGGCGTCTGATCGAGTCTGGTGTGTCTGAGGGCCTCTGATGGTGTCTGAGGATGTCAGATGGCGTCTCATTACGTCTGTTTTTTTTCTGAAGGCGTCTGAACATGTCTGACGGCGTCTGTTGTTGTCTGATGGTGTCTGAGGGCGTCTGATGGTGTTTGACGGCGTCTGATGGCGTCTGAGGTTTTCTGATGGCTTCTGAGTGCGTCTGATGGTGTTTGAGCGTGTCTGTGGGCGTCAAAGGCCATGTGATAGCGTGTGGTAGCGCCGAGTGCGTCCGCTCATGTCTGAGGGCGTCTGATGGTGTTTGACGGCGTCTGATGGCGTCTGAGGTTGTCTGATGGCGTCTGATCGCGTCTGATGGTTTCCGGGTGCGTCCGATTGGTCTCAGGGAGTCTGATGGCATCTGATCGAGTCTGGTGTGTCTGATGGCGTCTGATGGCGTCTGATGTTGTCAGATGGCGTCTCATCACGTCTGGTGGTGTCTGAGGGCGTCCAAGGGTGTCTGATGGCATCTGATGCTTTCTGATGCTGTCTGATGGTGTCTGAGTGCGTCTGATCATATTTGACGGCGTCTGATGGTTTCCGGGTGCGTCTGATCATATTTGACGGCGTCTGATGGTGTCCGGGTGCGTCTGATCGTGTCTGAGGGCGTCTGATGGCGTCTGATCGAGTCTGGTGTTTCTGATGGCGTCTGAGGTTTTCTGATGGCCTCTGGTGGCGTCTAAAGGCGTCTGAGGGCGTATGAGCGGTGTCTGAGGGGCGTCTGTTGATGTCTGACGGGTGTGCTATAGCGTCTGAGGGATGTTTGATGGCGTCTGATGGCGATTGAGGTTGTCTGATGGCGTCTGAGGGTGTCTGATGGCGTTTGAGGGAGTCTGATGGCGTCTGATGGCATCTGATCGCGTCTCATTACGTCTGGTGGTGTCTGAGGGCGTCCAAGGGAGTCTGATGGCATCTGATGCCGCCTGACGGCTGGCTGAGGTTGTCTGATCGCGCCTGATGGTGTCTGAGTGCGTCTGATCATGTTTGATGGCGTCTGATGGCGTGTTAGGGTGTCAGATGGCGCCTCATTACGTCCTGGTGGTGTTTGAGGGTGTCCAAGGACGGTGACGGCGTTATGAGTGAGTCTGAGGGCCTCTGATAGTGTTTGACGCCGTCTGATGGCGTCTGACGCGTCTGAGGGTGTCTGAGGTTGTCTAATGGCGTCTTATGGTGTCTGAGGGCTTCTGACATATTCTATTGGCGTCTGATGGAGTTTAGTGGCCTCTGATGGCGTCTGGTGGCGTCTGTTGGCGTCTGAGGGCGTATGAGGGCGTCTAATGGTATCTGGTGGCGTCCAAGGGCATCTGATGGTGTCCGATGGCGTCTAATGGCGTCTGATGACGTCTGGTGGCGCCTGAGAGCGTCTCATGGCGTCTGAAGGCGTCTGAAGATGTCTGATGGCGTCTGTTGTTTTCTGAGGGTTTCTGATGGGCGTCTGAGGGCTTCTCACATATTTTGATGGCGTCTGAAGGGCGTTGAGTTTCCTCTGATGGCGTCTGGTGGTGTCTGATGGCATCTTAGGGCGTCTAATGGTGTCTGATGGTGTCTAAGGGCATATTATGGTTTCTGTGGGCGCCTGAGTGCATCTCATGGCGTCTGAAGGGCGTCTGAAAGATGTCTTTTGGGCGTCTGTTGTTGTCTGATTGTGTCTGATGGCGTCTGATGGCGTCTGATATATTTTTACAGGCGTCTGATGGCGTCTGATGGCGTCTGAGGGTGGCTGAGGTTGTCTGATCGCACCTGATGGTGTCTGAGTGCGTCTGATCATGTTTGATGGCGTCTGATGGCGTGTTAGGGTGTCAGATGGCGTCTCATTACGTCCTGGTGGTGTTTGAGGGTGTCCAAGGACGGTGACGGCGTTTGAGTGAGTCTGAGGGCCTCTGATAGTGTTTGACGCCGTCTGATGGCGTCTGACGCGTCTGAGGGTGTCTGAGGTTGTCTAATGGCGTCTTATGGTGTCTGAGGGCTTCTGACATATTCTATTTGCGTCTGATGGAGTTTAGTGGCCTCTGATGGCGTCTGGTGGTGTCTGATGGCATCTTAGGGCGTCTAATGGTGTCTGATGGCGTCCAAGGGCATATGATGGTGTCCGATGGCGCCTGAGGGCGTCTCATGGCGTCTGAAGGCGTCTGAAGATGTCTTTTGGCGTCTGTTGTTGTCTGATTGTGTCTGATGGCGTCTGATGGCGTCTGATAATTTTTTACGGCGTCTGATGGCGTCTGATGGCGTCTGAGGGCGTCCGAGGTTGTGTGCTCAGCGCGTCTGATGGCATCTGATCGAGTCTGGTCGTGTTCTGAGGTTGTCTGATGGCGTCTGAAGTTTTCTGATGGCGTCTTAATGCGTCTGGTGGCGTCTCATGGCGCCCGAGGGCGTATGAGGGTGTCTGAGGGCGTCTGTTGATGTCTGAGGGTGTGCTATGGCGTCTGAGGATGTTTGATGGCGTCTGAGGCGTCTGAATGTGTCCGATGGCGTTTGACGGCATCTGATGGCGTTTGAGGTTGTCTGAGGGCGTCTGAGGTTGTCTGATGGCATCTGATGGTGTCTGAGTGCGTCTGATGATGTTTATTGCGTCTGATTTCGTCTGATCGAGTTTGGTGTGTCCGATGGCCTCTGATGGCGTCTTAGGGTTTCAGATGGCGTCTCATTACGTCCTGGTGGCGTTTGATTGCATCTCATGGCGTCTGATGTCATCTGAATTCTTCTGACATGTTGTGATGGCGTCTGATGGCGTTTGACGGCGTCTGACGTGTCTGAGGGCGTCTGAGGTTGTCTAATGGCGCCTGATGGTGTCTGATGGCGTTTAGTCGCCTCCGAGGGCATCAGTTGGCGTCGGACGGCGTCTGAAAGCAACTGAGGGTCTCAGAGGGCGTCTGATGGCGTCTGATGACTTCTGATTGTGTCTGATTGCGTCTGAGGTTTTCTAATGGCGTCTGATGGCGTCTGGAAGCGTCTGATGGCGTCTGATGGCGCTCTGATGGTGTCTGAGTGCATCCCATCATGTTTGACGGCGTCTGATGGCGGTCCAGATGCGTCTGATCGTGTCTGAGGGCGTCTGATTGCGTCGTGATGGTGTCTGAGGGTGTCAGATGGCCTCTGAGGTTTTCTGATGGCGTCTGAGTGCATCTGATGGTGTTTTAGCGCGTCTGTGGGCGTCAAAGGCTGTGTGATAGCGGGTGGTAGCGCCGAGTGCGTCTGATAGTGTTTGACGGTGTCTGATGGCGTCTGAAGGCGTCCGGGTGCGTCCCGATTGTGTCTCAGGGCATCTGATGGCATCTGATCGAGTCTGGTGTGTCTGATGGCATCTGATGGTGTCTGATGGTGTCTGATGGTGTCTGATGGCGTCTGAGGCGTCTGAGTGTGTCCGATGGCGTTTGAGGTTGTCTGATGGCGCCTGAGGTTGTCTGATGGCGTCTGAGGGTGTCTGACGGTGTCTGAGGTTGTCTGATGGCGTCTGAGGGCGTAAGAGGGTGGTCTGAGGTTCTCAGATGGCATCTCATTACGTCCGTTTGATGGCATCTGTATGGCGTCTGAACGCTTCTGACATATTTTGATGCCGTCTTATGGGCATTTAGTCGCCTCCGAGGGCATCAGTTTGTGTCTGATGGGCGTCTGATGGCTTCTGATTGTTTCTGCTGTTGTCTTAGGTTATCTGATTGTGTCTGATGGCGTCTAATGGCGTTTGAGGGGGTTTGAGGGCGTCTGATGGTGTTTGACGGTGTCTGATGGCATCTGATTTCGTCTGATCGAGTCTGGTGTGTCTGATGGCGTCTGATGGTGTCTTAGGGTGTCAGATGACTTCTCATTACATCCTGGTGGTGTTTGAGGGTGTCCAAGGGCGTTTGATGGCATCTGATGGCGTCTGATTGCTTCTGATTGTGTCTGCTGTTGTCTGAGGTTGTCTAATGGTGTTTTAGGGCGTTTGAGGGAGTCTGAGGGAGTCTGAGGGCGCCTGATGGGCATCTGAGTGCGTCTGATCATGTTTGACGGCGTCTGATGGCGTCCGGGTGCGTTTGATCGTGTCTGAGGGCGTCTTATGGCGTCTGATCGAGTCTGGTGTGGCTGATGGCATCTGAGGTTGTCTGATGGCGTCGCATGGCGGCCCATGGCGTTTGATGGCGTCTATGGGTGTCTGAGGTTGTCTGATGGCGTCTGATAGCGTCTGGTGGCATCTGATGGTGTCTGATGGCTTTTGAGGTTGTCTGATGGCGTCTGAGGCGTCTGAGTTTGTCCTATGGCGTTTGACAGTGTCTGATGTCATGTGGTGGTGTCTGAAGTTGTCGGATGCAGTCTGGTGGCGTCTGGTAGCGTCAGAGGGAGTCCAGGGGCGTCTGAGGGCGTCTGAGGGCGTCTGAGTGCGTCTGAGCGCATCTGAGGGCGTCTGAGGGTGCCAGATGCTTTCTGATGTCGTCGGAGGGCGTCTGGTGAAGTCTGAGTTCGTCCAGTAGCGTTTGAGGGCGTCTGATGGCGTGTGGTCGCATCTGACGTTGTCTGATGGCGTCTGGTCGTGTCTGATGGCGTCTGGTGTCGTCTGATGGCGTCTGGTTGTGTCTAAGGTTGTCTGATGGCATCTGGTCATGTCTGATGGTGTCTAATTGTGTCTGATGGCGTCTGATAGTTCCCGAGTACATCTGAGAGTGTCAGATGGTGTCCGATGGCGTCTGACTGCGTCTGCTTGTGTTTGATAGCATCTGATTGCGTCTGAGCGCGTCTTAGGGCGTCTGATGGCCTCTGATTGCGTCCGATGGTGTCTGATGGTGTCTTTTAGTGTAAGAGGGCGTCTGATTGCGTCTGATGACATCTGAGACTGTCAGATGGCGTCTGAAGGTGTCTGATTGCGTCTGATGGTGTCTGGTGGCGTCTGGTAGCCTCGGAGGGCGTCCAGTGGTGTCTGATGGCGTCTGATGGCGTCTGATGGTGGCTGATGGTGTCCGAGGGTGTCAGATGGTGTCTGTTGATGTTTGATGGTGTCCGATTCAGTCTGATGGCTTTTGAGTGCGTCTGATGGCGTCCGAAGCGTCTTATGACACCTGACGGCGTCTTATTGTGTCTGCTGTTGTCTTAGGGTGTCTGATGGCATCTGAGGGTGGCTAGATGGCGTCTGAGGGCCTCTGAGGGCGTTTGAGGGCACCTGATGGCATCTGGTGACGTCTGAGGTGGTCTAATTGCGTCTGACAGCATCTGATGGTGTCTGATGGCGCCCAATGGCGCTGGCTAACGTCTGAAGGTGTCTGATGGCATCTGAAGAGGTCTGATGGCGTCTGGTGGCGTCTAATGGCGTTTGAGGTTGTCTGATGGCGTCTGAGGGTGTCTGAGGGTGTCTGATGGCGTCTGATGGTGTCAGATGGCGTCTCATTACGTCTTGTGGTGTTTGTGGGCGTCCAAGGGCGTCTGATGGCATCTGATGGCGTGTGATGGCGTCCGGGTGCGTCCGATTGTGTCTCAGGGCGTCTGATAGCATCTGATCGACTCTGGTGTGTCTAATGGTGTCTGATGGCGTCTGATGGCGTCTGATGGCGTCTGAGTCCGTCTGATCATGTTTAACGGTGTCTGATGGCGTCTTAGGGTGTCAGATGGCGTCTCTTTACGTCCTGGTGGTGTTTGAGGGCGTCCAAGGGCGTTTGATGGCATCTGATGGCGTGTGATGGCGTCTTAAGGCTTCTGACATATTCTGACGGCGTCTGATGGCATTTAGTCGCCTCCGAGGGCATCCGTTGGCGTCGGATGGCGTCTGAAAGCATCTGAGGGTCTTTGCCGGCATCTGATGGCATCTGATGGCGTCTGATGGCTTCTGATTGTATCTGCTGTTATCTTAGGTTGTCTGATAGTGTCTGATGGCGTCTGAGCTTGTCTAATGGCGTCTGATGGCGTTTGAGGGCGTTTAAGGGCGTATGAGGGAGTCTGAGGTCATCTGATGGTGTTTGACAGCGTTTGATGACGTCTGACGCGTCTGAGGGGGTCTGAGGGCGTCTGAGGTTGTCTAATGGCGTCTGATGGCTTTTAGTTGCCTCTGATGGCGTCTGGTTGCGTCTGATGGTTTCTGAAGGCGTATGAGGGCGTCTGATGCCGTCTGGTGGCGTCTTATGGCGTTTGAGGGCGTTTGAGGGAGTTTGAGGGTGTCCAAGGGTGCCTGATGGCATCTGATGCGGTCTGATGGCGTCTGAGGGTGTCCTAGGGTGTCTTATAGCCTCTGATGGCATCTGATGGCCTCAGATGGTGTCTGAGTGCGTCTGATCATGTTTGACCGCGTCTGATGGCGTCCGGGTGCGTCTGATCGTTTCTGAGGGCGTCTGATGGCGTCTGATCGAATCTGGTGGCTCTGATGGCATCTGAAGATGTCTGATGGCGTCTGGTGGCGTCTGATGGTGTCAGATGGCGTCTCATTACGTCTGGTGGTGTTTGTGGGCGTCCAAGGGCGTCTGATGGCATCTGATGGCGTGTGATGGCGTCCGGGTGCGTCCGATTGTGTCTCAGGGCGTCTGATAGCATCTGATCGACTCTGGTGTGTCTAATGGTGTCTGATGGCGTCTGATGGCGTCTGATGGCGTTTGATGGTGTCTGAGTCCGTCTGATCATGTTTAACGGTGTCTGATGGCGTCTTAGGGTGTCAGATGGCGTCTCTTTACGTCCTGGTGGTGTTTGAGGGCGTCCAAGGGCGTTTGATGGCATCTGATGGCGTCTGATGGCGTCTGAAGGCTTCTGACATATTCTGACGGCGTCTGATGGCATTTAGTCGCCTCCGAGGGCATCCGTTGGCGTCGGATGGCGTCTGAAAGCATCTGAGGGTCTTTGCCGGCGTCTGATGGCGTCTGATGGCGTCTGATGGCTTCTGATTGTGTCTGCTGTTGTCTTAGGTTGTCTGATAGTGTCTGATGGCGTCTGAGCTTGTCTAATGGCGTCTGATGGCGTTTGAGGGCGTTTGAGGGCGTATGAGGGAGTCTGAGGGCGTCTGATGGTGTTTGACAGCGTTTGATGACGTCTGACGCGTCTGAGGGGGTCTGAGGGCGTCTGAGGTTGTCTGATGGCTTCTGATGGCTTTTAGTTGCCTTTGATGGCGTCTGGTTGCGTCTGATGGCGTCTGAAGGCGTATGAGGGCGTCTGATGCTGTCTGGTGGCGTCTTATGGCGTTTGAGGGCGTTTGAGGGAGTCTGCAGGCGTCTGATGGTGTTTGATGGCGTCTGATGGCGTCTGAGGATGTCTGATGGCGTCTGAGGGCGTCTCATGGCGTATCATGGCCGCTGATGGCGTCTGAGGTTTCTTAAGGCGTCTGATGACGTCTGATGGTGTCTGAGGGCGTCTGAGCTTTTCTGATGGCGTCTGAGGGCTTCTGACATATTCTGATGGCGTATCATGGCCTCTGATGGCGTCTGAGGGTGTCTCATGGCGTCTGATGGCATCTGAGGTTGTCTGATGGCGTCTGATAGTGTCTGAGGGCGTATTAGGGTGTCTGTTTGTGTCCGAAGATGTCTGATGGCGTCTGAGGGCGTCTGATGGTGTCTGGTGGCGTCTGAGGACGTCTGATGGTGTCCGATTGCGTCTCATTACGTCTGGTGGTGTTTGAGGGCGTTTGATGGCGTCTGATGGCATCTGATTGCGTCTGAGGTTGTCTGATGGCGTCTGAGGCTGTCCGACGGCATCTGAGGGTGTCGGAGGTTGTCTGATGGCGTCTGATGGCGTCTGATCGAGTCTGGTGTGTCTGACGGTGTCTGATGGCGACCGAGGGTGGCTGATGGCGTCTGATGGTTTCTGAGGGCGTCCAAAGATGTCTGATGGCATCTGAGGGTGTCTGGTGGCGTCTGAGGGCGTCTAATGGTGTCCAATGGCGTCTGATGGCGTCTGATGGCGTCTGATGGTGTTTGATGACGTCTGATGGTGTCTGAGTGCGTCTGATCATGTTTGACGGCGTCTAATGGCGTCCGGGTGCGTTTGATTGTGTCTGAGGGCGTCTTATGGCGTCTGATCGAGTCTGGTGTGGCTGATGGCGTCTGAGGTTGTTTGATGGCGTGTTAGGTTGTCTGATGGCGTCTGAAGTGGTCTGATGGCGTCTGATTGCGTCTGAGGGTGTCTGATGGTGTCTGAGGGCGTCTGATGGCGTCTCATGGCGTCTGAGGTTTTCCGATGGCGTCTGATTGCGTCTTATGGTGTCAGATGACGTCTGAAGGTGTCTGAGGTTGTCTGATGGCGTCTGGTGGCATCTGATGGCGTCAGATGACGTCTGAAGGTGTCTGAGGGCGTCTCATTGCGTCTGAAGTTGTCTGATGGCGTCTGATTGCGTCTGAGGGTTTCCGACGGCGTCTGAGGGTGTCTGAGGGCTTCTGACACATTCTGATGGCGTCTGATGGCGTTTAGTGGCCTCTGATGGCGTCTGATGTCGTCCGGTGGCGTCTGATGGCGTCTGAGGGCGTCTGAGGGCGTCTGAGGGCGTCTGAGGTTGTCTGATGGCGTCTGATGGTGTCTGATGGCGTCTGATTTCGTCTGATCGAGTCTGGTGTGTCTGGTGGCGTCTGATGGCGTCTTAGGGTGTCAGATGGCATCTCATTACGTCCTGGTGGTGTTTGAGGGCGTCCAAGGGCGTTTGATGGCATTTGATGGCGTCAGGGGCGTCTGATGGTGTCTGATCGAGTCTGGTGTGTCTGATGGCGTCTTAGGGCGTATGAGGGTGTCTGAGGGCGTCTGATGGTGTCTGATCGAGTCTGGTGTGTCTGATGGCGTCTGAGGTTGTCTGATGGCGTCTTATGGCGTCCCATGGCGTTTATTGGCGTCTGAGGTTTTCTGATGGCGTCTGACGGCGTCTGAGGGCGTATGAGGGTGTCGGAGGGCGTCTGTTGATTTCTGAGTGCGTCCGATCGTGTCTGAGGGCGTTTGATGGCGTCTGTTGGCGTCTGAGATTGTCTGATGGCGTCTGAGGGTTTCTGATGGCGTCTAATGGTGTTTGAGTGCGTATGATGGTGTTTGACGGCGTTTGATGGCGTCTGATGGCATCTGATGGCGTCAGATGGCGTCTGATGGTGTTTGAGTTCCTCTGATGGTGTTTGACGGCGTCTGATGGCATCTGATGGTGTCTGATGGCGTCTGAGGTTTTCTGATGACGTCTGAGGCCGTCTGATGCCGTCTGATCGAGTCTGATGGTGTCAGATGGCGTCTCATTACGTCTGGTGGTGTCTGAAGGCGTCTGAAGATGTCTGATGGCGTCTGTCTTTGTCTGATGGTGTCTGATGGTGTCTGAGGGCGTCTGATCATGTTTGACGGCGTCTGATGGCGTCAGGGTTCGTCTGATCTTGTCTGAGGGCGTCTGATGGCGTCTGATCGAGTCTGGTGTGTCTGATGGCGTCTGAGGTTGTCTGATGGCGTCTGAGGGCATTTGAGGGTGTCGGAGGGCGTCTGTTGATGTCTGAGGGTTTGCTATGGTGTCTGAGGATTTTTGATGGCGTCTGATGGCGTCTGAGATTGTCTGATCGCGTCTGAGGTGTCTGAGTTTGTCCGATGGCGTCTGGTCGCATCTGATGGCGCCTGAGGGCATCTGTTTGCGTCTGAGGTTGTCTGATGGCGTCTGAGGTTGTGTGATGGCGTTTGAGGCGTCTGAGTGCGTCTGATGGCGTCTGACGCGTCTTAGGGCGACTCAGGTTGTCTGATGGCATCTGATGGTGTCTGATGGCGTCTGATGACTTCTGATGGCGTCCGGGTGCGTCTGATCGTGTCTGAGGCCGTCTGATGCCGTGTGATCGAGTCTGATGGTGTCAGATGGCGTCTCATTACGTCTGGTGGTGTCTGAAGGCGTCTGAAGATGCCTGATGGCGTCTGTCTTTGTCTGATGGTGTCTGATGGTGTCTGAGGGCGTCTGAGGGTGTCTAAGTGCGTCTGATGTTTGACGGTGTCTGATGGCGTCCGGGTGCGTCTGATTGCGTCTGATGGCGTCTGAAGGCTTCTCACATATTCTGATGGCGTCTGATCGCGTTTAGTCGCCTCCGAGGGCATCCGTTGGCGTCTGATGGCGTCTGAAGGCTTCTCACATATTCTGATGGCGTCTGATCGCGTTTAGTCGCCTCCGAGGGCATCCGTTGGCGTCGGATGGCGTCTGAGGGCGTATGAGGGCATCTGATTGCGTCTGATGGCGTCTGTTTGCTTCTGAGGTTGTCTAATGGCGTCTGAGGCGTCTGAGTGCGTCTGAGGGCGTCTGATGGCGTCTGATCGAGTCTGGTGTGTCTTAGGGCCTCTGTTGTTGTCTGATTTTGTCTGATGGTGTCCGATCGTGTCTGAGGGCGTTTGATGGCGTCTGATTGCGTATGAGGGTGTCCGACGGGGTCTGATGGTGTTTGAGTGCGTATGATGGTGTTTGACGGCGTTTGATGGCGTCTGATGGCATCTGATGGCGTCCGGTTGCGTCCGATTGTATCTGAGGGCGTCTGATGCCGTCTGATCGAGTCTGGTGTGTCTGATGGCGTCTGATGGCGTCTGAGGGTGTCAGACGGCGTCTCATTACGTCTGGTGGTGTTTGAGGGCGTCTGTTGACGTCTGAGGGTGTTAGATGGCGTCTGATGGCGTCTGATGGCGTCTGAGGGTGTCAGATGGCGTCTCATTACATCTGGTGGTATTTGAGGGCATCCAAGGGTGTCTGATGGCTTCTGATTTCGTCTGATGGTGTTTGAGTGCGTATGATGGTGTTTGACGGCGTCTGATGGCGTCTGATGGCGTCCGAGGGCGTCTGAGGTTTTCTCATGGCGTCTGATGGCGTCTGAGGTTGTCTGATGGCGTCTGAGGGCGTCTGATGGCGTCTGATGGCGTCTGATGGCGTCTTAAGGTGTCAGGTGGTGTCTAATGGTGTCTGAGCACGTCTGAGGGCGTCAAAGGCAGTCTGATAGCGCGTGGTAGTGCAGAGTGCGTCCGATCGTCTCTTAAGGCGTTTGATGGCGTCTGATTGCATCTGAGGTTTTCTGATGGCGTCAGACGCTGTCTGACGGCGTCTCAGGGTGTCTGAGGGTGTCTGAGGTTGTCTGAGGTTGTCTGAGGTTGTCTGGATGCTGTTTGATTGCGTCTGATGGCATCTGATGGTTTCCGAGGGCATCTGATGCCGTCTGATGGCGTCTGATGGTGTCCAATGGCGTTTGAGGGTGTCAGATGGCGTCTGATGGTGTCTGAGGGGAGTCTGATGGCGTCTGATGGCGTCTTAAGGTATCTGATGGTGTCCAAAGATGTTTGATGGTTTCTGGTGGCGTCTTGTGGCCAATGATGGCGTCTGATGGAATCTGAGGGCGTCTGATTGTGTCTGAGGGCGACTTATCGCGTCTGAGGGAAACTTAGGGTTTCTGATGGGCTCTGAGGGCGCCTGATGCCGTCTGATCGAGTCTGGTGGCATCTGATGGTGTCTGAGGGCGTCTTTTGATGTCTGAGGTTGTCTGATGACGTCTGAGGGTGTCAGATGGCGTCTGATGGCGTCTGATGGAGTCTGATGGCGTCTGATGGCGTCTGATGGCGTCTGAGGGTGTCAGATGGCGTCTCATTACATCTGGTGGTATTTGAGGGCATCCAAGGGTGTCTGATGGTTTGTGAGCGCGTTTGAGAGCGTCACAGGCCGTCTAATAGCGTGTGGAAGCGCCGAGTGCGTCCGATCATGTCTGATGGCCTTTGCTGGCGTCTG
>CAAE01011052.1:3641-14836 GCA_000180735.1 Tetraodon nigroviridis | reverse complement strand
GAATTCTCCAAACAGCTACTCACCAAGTTTAGGGTGGATGCCAAGTGGATCTGAGACTCAATTTCAAAATCAATTGCATTTGCAACGTTGATGCTAAATCAGAAGAAAAGACAAAGCATTTAGCAGTGTGAACTTAGGCCGTGGTGGCTGGCAGAAGCAACTGGTGTAGCGCCGGCTTAACACGCTTCGTTAAGAATGATGACAACGATACCAATACTACTACTACTACTACTACTACTAATATATTATTATTATTATTATTTTTTTTTTTTTTTTAGTGGTAGTAGTAGTAGTATTAGTAGTATTAATATTATAATAGGTACTTAATTCATTATTTTGTGTGATTCTGTTCGATCCAAATAGTCAAATTTTCAAACTGTGGAACTGGAAATACATGAGAGTACCTGAGAATAATCTCTCCTTCCCCCCCCCTTTCCTCTCCTCTTTTCTCCTCTCCTCTCCTCTAGTCTCCTTTCCTCTCCTCTATCTTTTCTCTTTTCTTCTCTTCTCTCCTCTCCCTCTCCTGCCAGGTTCCCTCCCTGCCAGTATTGATTGTTTAGGAGACAATTTTCATTGAAACAACATATAAGTGAAGGAGAAATAAATGAAAAAAAAAAAGGTCTGAGCTAAAAATGTTATTTTCTCCATTCTTGTTATCATTGTCATCAATAAATAGCAGTGGTGGTTGCACTGTGCTCATGCAACCTATTTCAGTTAAGCTGTATTACCTTTTCATGAAAGTACTACTAAATTGGCCTGAATCGTATACATTTCGTTACTTTTCATGCACAATTTCAGACTCACAGCCAGCTGCCGTATCCATACTGAATGGTCCCTTGAAAAACCGCAGACACGTTGCTTATTTCCATGCTTATTCCTTCATTGGGACGTAACTCAAATTTGCTGTGACCAATGTACAGGTTGTGAATCTGCAAACTGGGCATATCAAAGGAATGACCCGATTGTGGAAAACTCTGCTGGAAAAAGTGCAATTCTTATATATACTTTCATGTGTGTGCATCCTCTTACTTGTCTAGGCCATATATGATTTTTCCCACAAAGGCCAGAGATTTTTCTCCTTTCATGCTGGGGTATTGGGCATGTTGAAAAGCGGCTTCAATCACTTTAGTGGTTTTCTCATTTACTACAGTGACAAGAGGAAATGTTAATATGCACTCGATAAGTTCAAACAAATCCTCAAGTCACTAAAATACACCGGCTTACACACAACGGCTGCTGGATAGGTGAGACGACACACAGCTCCTGTGATTCTGTAGGCGGAAGCGGCGTCCTTTAAGCAGGCTTGAGACAGCCCAAACACAGTCACCAACAGCAGGCAGTTCAGAGGCAGGCGGAAAACATCACGAGGCAGCGTGGATGCAAACATTTCAGCTCGGGTTATCAACCTTGTGGACTGTTTGCGTTTTGGTTTGTCTCCCTGGATTCCCTGGAAAAAAAAAAAAAACTTTTTCTAGAAAAGGTCACTGTTCCAATTATCCTCTCTTTTTCCTCTTCTTCTCTTTCACAGATATGACTGAGACAGTATATTAATAGGGTAGAAAACAAACCTATAAACAGTCCCGTCTTTGGTTTGTCCAATCGGAGACGGTAAGATAGTGATTGAACCTTGATGAAAAAAAATTTTCAGGTGGTCAGAGAGTATTGGTAGGCTTTGATTAGTGTTATTACAAATGCAACATGAGGCTGAGGCACTCTAAATTTCAGATTTTGTCTGAAACGTATTACTTCAAGTATACGTACCCCATAAAGTTGTCTTAGAAATGATCAGGACCAGGAAAGCCTTAGTGTAACTAGAGGTTATTGTCTTAGATGACTACTTATAAGTTTAAATCCATCTTAATTGTATTCCACACAGATGAAGACACCCTCAGAAAGTGTAAAAAGCCAGACCGAGTGTCTCTGAACGACTACTAGCTCACGGGTTAAACGCAAGCAGTGGGCAGATTCCTTCTTTCGTGATTCTCTGGTGCTCTTTGCTCATCTCTAGACCTCCCAGCTGATGAAGTGTTTGCATGTGACAAATAATGGAGGACCAAGCGAGATAAGGGGAAAGGCTTCAGTGGAGTCCCTGCAAGGGCCACAAACAAAAAGTACGCGACGTTGACAGCAGAAGTCAGCATATGGCTCCATCTAGCGTACGGAAAGCAAAACAGCAGTTATCCACAGCAATACCCAACAGGAGATTAGGGACATTAATACCAGCAGCCTTTTTCAGAACAACATATTATTTATACAAGCATAAATTGCCATGGTGATTGCTTAATGAGGTAAAATATAGATCAGTAAAAATATGACACGACATGTCTCGTTATTGATATGTCTTGATATTTTGCCAACGCCCTCAAACCTGTTCTGCTGGGGCAGGATGGACAGCCCTCATCCAGACAAGAGGCCATACTGGAACTGACAGTTGCCCAGGAGGACTGGATGGAGGAGGCCACAGAAAGAGCCAGGTGGAGGCACAGCCCGCAAAAGCGGGTGGAAGACTTGGTGTCTGATTTTTGAAGGTGGCTGCAGAGGGTTTCCAGGCTAATCTCTATGCAAAGTGCTTCACTTTCTAGAGCAGGGGTCCCAAACTCGCGGCCCGGGGGCCAACTGTGGCCCTCGGAAGGATTTTTTTGCGGCCCTCCACTTAATTTCAAAGAATAATGTCAGTGCGGCCTGCGGTAGATGTACGCACAATCCCACCCCCCTACCGCGGGTCACACTGACAGAGGAATTAGCGCAGTTTACATCCCAAAACTCAACGTACAGCAGTTGTGAAGCATACGAGCATAATTGGATCTGTTAATACGAGTACACGTGCACATACGGCGTCACCGAAGAACCAAAACAAACCACTCATGGCAGTACACGTGTGCACACTTCACTTTACGCCCCCACAACCACAGTATCTCTCTTTTTTTTCATGCAACCGCTATTTATCAAATACTCAATGCGGCCCAGCCTCACTCAGACTTTATCTCATGTGGCCCCCGGGTCATTTGAGCTTGAGTCCGCTGTTCTAGAGATTCCTAGAGGCCTCGGGAGGAAATACGCCATATGCCAGAGCACTGAGGCAGCGGAAGAGGCCTGAAGATGGCTGTGGCTAAAGAGGAGTGTGTTCTAAAGAGGCGCTACTCAGACATAAGCTGCCTGATCAGCCGAGTGGCCCAGGTGGTGTATGATTTGAGACCGAAAACCACCCCCTTGATCCTAGGGAAACATCGCTGTTGTGTCTGAGAGCATCAGAAGACATATCATGCTTGGTAAAAAACCTCAAAAACCATTAGAAGGGAAAATTACCTTTATTGCAACCATTATTGCCAACATTTTCAAGACAAATGGTTTACTTTTAATTTACATTATATGATGAGCAACTCAAACAGATCCAAAAAACATTCAACCCATGACAGAAATCTTTGCCATTTTCTGTAATATCAGGGCAAAAATGCATTTAAAACACACCGGCAGGCACGCAAAATTGAGTTTGACAAATAAAACGAGAGCTCGGTTTTTTAAGACAATAATCAATTCCTTCTATCGAGCAATAAAACATGCAGCAGTTGCCGTCGACAAAACATAAAGTAACAGATCGCTCAAGTTAGCAACAGGGCTACCGTTGAGTTGTTAAAAAGTTGAAAGGTTCTAGGTTACAGCTTCCCGATGCAAACTTCTATGTTCAAAATTAGATATATTGTTTAAAATAAACCAAAAAAATATCAAGACATTTGACAAGAACATAAAGAAATAAGATTATCTGCAAGTTAAATGCTTCACAGAGGTCCCAATTCAATAATTCTCAAAGCAATAGTTGCCGAAATGAGTTACACACTGAGAATTTCTTTAAAATTAGATATTTTCTCACAAGGTAATAAACCCATATCCCCTATATATTCAAACCAAGATTGCATAATATACATGTTGTAAAGTGCTTTGTGGACCAAACCAAGTTATTTTACAAAATAAATATTTTTTTTATTTATTTAGGTAATATTTAATATCACAATATTTTTTTGCTTGATTTTGACTGAAAGTAACAAAAGTGATTTTCCTATGTGGTTATGAATATTGATTATTGACATTTTCCAGAAATTTTAATGTAAAATGTGTCGTTTCTTCACATCTGTGGGATTTTTGTGTAAAAAAAGAATGAAATGATGAGACAAAGGGATGCCAATATTATCGTTCTTCATTCAAAAAGGGTATTTTGCGTCACAGCACGTGAATTGAATCTTCTAGTTGTCTCTTTTTTCCCCCCATGTCTTTGTGTTTTCGTTGTGTAAAAATCTTCACTAAGGGAGTCCTTGACAGTCACATTAGTTGGCCATGCCCTGAGGACCCTCAGGGATGAGAGAGGAAAAGAAAGATTTAAAGAACACCCAGGCCGTCCACATGAGCGACACCCTGTGCGGAGGCACTAAAACTGCGGTTGTTTGTCCTTCTGCTCCCTCAGCTTGAGCGGCGGTTTGTCCGTCAGCAACTTCTTCAGCCTGAAAAGACAGATTTTTTAGAAAAAAAAGGTTTTTATTTAATCCTTTTTAAGCCTGTGGGCCATCACACACTAGAGAGTTGACGACGGTGAATCAAATTTACCATTTAGAAAAACTAAAAGAATGGTAGAATTGATTACTCAAATCCAGAATTTGCAGGAATTCCACTAAAGCATCACAACATTGTTAAAAAAAAAAAAAGTGAAGAAAGAGGGTAAATAAATCGGACAGAAAAAGCTCCTACTCGATCTGTGTTTTGGTTCTCATTCTGCTGGTTAGGCTGGATCTCGGGCAGCTGCCGTTGGTTGGGCTCTTCGACGTGTGCTTGCCTTCTGAAAGGAAACCAACCAGTAGTGTGCCTGTTGACAAAGAAAAACAAAGCGTTGCATGCAGATTAAAAAAAAAAAGTCTATGGCGTTACCAGAAGAAAGGTGTAAATATCGACCGTACAAATTGATAGGACAAAAATCTTAAGATATTTACAGATTCGGTTACATTTGTTTCATGCCTAATAGTAGAATTAGGATGATCTACAGCTTTTGTGTGTCACATGTCTTTACATGTGTTATATCTGTTCAGCGTAGACATGATCAGCATCCTTTTAGAAAAATAATTTTTGCATCAAACACATGCTACAGCGGCAGGAATGATCTAAGAGGCACGGAAGATATAAATTTGGTAAAGGAAGCGGGACTACAAGTGGGAACGTGACATTGTTGTTTTTAAATATGAACTTTCCACCTGCTGCTGATATGTAATCGTTACTCCGAATTACACGGTCGTGTGTGCTCAAGGAAGCGGCGGTCACCTCCTGTGCTTCAGTAATGGAACGTGCCGGTATCGGTAAGCTGGGAGTTACGCAACAGCAAACAGTGTGAGACCAGAACAAGCTGAGTAAAGAAACAGCATGGCCTCGACCGGCGATAACAACAGTGCTGATGTGGCAGTGAGATTCCATGTTGGGTTGAAAACCGGTGCTAAAACAGGTTTCAAATGTACACATCCTGAAGGCAGGGCTTTAAGAATAGAGACCACTCACCTACTTTCTTACAGATACATACGATGCCAATAGCAGGCATTGCTAGCTTTAAATGTGCGAAATTTTGGCAAAAAAAAGTTAGAGATAGACAAAAACTTACAGATACATGAGGAGGAGGGTGCCCATCACCAGCAAAAAACGGCTGAGGTTGGAATTGAAGTACACAATCATAAGCAGAATGCCAACCCTTGCAGCCGAGTATAACCAGTCCAACCAATCGTGCTCCACGTCTTCTTCATCTTCCATGACCGCTCCGCCTTGCGCGTTCATCCGCATGTTCTGGTTGGCATCAGCGGGGTTGAGGAAAGCGCCATTCTGCGCTGGGTTCTGATTCACTGGAAGGTCATTGATGGGATTCTGATTGCCAAAGGGACGTGGAACAGGTAAGTGGTGGGCAGGAACGGGTGGATACTGGCCTAAGGTTGAAGCTGGTGTGGATGAGTCCGAGCGTGCAGCTGCTGCCAGAGCCGCGTGGCTGTGAAGGAAGTGATGCTAGTTAGGGGCCGAATTTGTTAAAGCGCCAGTCACAGTTCAAAAACACAGTTTAAATTGAATGTGTACAGATGAATCCAAAAATGAACACTTACTACTGCATGTAATATTGTTGAGCATAGATATGCTGAAGCCACAGAAGCTGCTGGGGGCTGTACAGAGAGTAAGACGGAAAGGCAGGCTGGGTCATCTGTTGGGCTCCAGGCCTAAAGAAAATATGCCGATAAACCTCAGATAAGTACTGGAACAGGTTAAAAAAATACCATTAGAATGCACTCAGAATTTAAGATTAAGAAAGTCAGATAAAACATACACCGTGTTCCAAATTATTACCGTAAATTCCGGACTATAAGCCGCTACTTTTTTCCCAAACTTTCAACCCTGCGGCTTATTCAGTGATGCGGCCAATTGATGTAATTTTTCTAACGGCCGCCAGGGGCGCTCGAGTAGAAAAGGTAAGAGTGAGACAGGTGGAATATATGTGTCGAGGAAGATGCAAGTTTAACGTAACTTCGCGCTTTGTCCATGAATAAAATTAGCATGAACAGACCCTCATCATGGAAAATTTAAGAAGAAATGCATATGACGCCGCTTTCAAGTTAAAAGCAGTCGAGCTGGCTTTCAGTGACTTTTACCGTTTCTTTTAACCAGCCCTGTTAGTGCTGTGCTACCGTATTCCTGCTGTGTTACTGCCGCGTCACAGGCACTGTTTGGAAAGAAAAGCTAAGGTATATTCTTAAAACTTTGAAAACTCTCTCTGTGTACCGTCTTTCTTTGTAAATATCTCATGTTTCAATGTGGGCACATGCGGCTTATAGACAGTTGCGGCTTATGTATGCACAAAATGTTTTTTTCTTTAAAAATGTACTGGGTGAGGCTTATAATCAGGTGCGCTCTATAGTCCGGAAATTACGGTAAGTGAAATACATTTTTTTTTTTTGCCTTTTTTCAATAAAACTCATGGATGGTATTGTCTCGGGGCTCTTTGAATCACTGAAATCGATCTCAGACATCTGTAATTACTAAAAAAATCAACCAACCTAAGAACGACGTTCCACATTAACCATGCCACGGGTTTTCAGCAATATGGGAAAGAAAAAGGATCTTTCTGCTGCTAAGAAGCATGACATCGTGCGCTACCTTTCCCAAAAAAAAAATCATTTGTGATCATCATACTGTGAAGAAAGTTGTCGCTGACGCAAAACACAGGTGGGTTCGTGCAGACCAAGGCACAATAAGGAAGGTTTCCACCAGCCCAATTTATAGAAAGGAGGTCGCTGAATCATGTTTTGGGCCGAAATCATGAAGAGAGAGCTGGCCAGCCCCTTGAGGGTCCCTGAGGGTGTAAAAATGACCTTGGCAAAGTATGTGGAGTTTCTGACTGACCACTGTCCTCTGGTACAGAAAGAAGAACAGTGCCTTCCGTAACGAAATCACCTTTAAAGCACGACACGAAAATCTTATGCTGCGGTGAATAACTGTGGGTCACCGGCTGCCGATGGGCGTAAAAGTAGAGAGACTCATAGTGTGGCCCCCATCTTTCCCTGACCTCAACTCTAAGAAGCTTTGGCGCATCATCACACGAAAGATCTATGAGGGTGGGAGGTAGTCCACATCAGCTCTGGGAGGCTATTCTGACATCCTGCACAGAGATTAAAGCAGAAACTCTCCAGGAACTTACAAACTCCATGGATGCAGGAATTGTAAAGGTGATATTAATGAAGGGGTCCTATGTTAACATATAACTTGGCCTGTTGAGATGTTTTGGATTAAAATAATTTGATTTAATTTATTATGACCTTCAACAAATGACCGTTTTTACTTCTTTACAACACTTTTTATAATACTACTTTTTCTTGTTGAGAACAAACTATATAAGGGATATTATAATGGGAAAACCAGTGGGGCATATCAATTATGCTCTGATGAGCGCTTTCATTTTCTGTTCAGCAGCTGCTGATTTGGCTACAGATAATGTTTCAAAAGGTCACCGCAGCAGCACTATTACCAGTAGGGCATAGATTCACGTCAATTATGTTTAGCAATTATGTTTGTGGTTGCAATAAAATACACTGATGGAACTTTGAGGGAAAAAAAAAAAAAACCCAAAAAATCCCTCAAAACAATCAACATTATTTTCACTATTTAAAACAAAAGCCCTTGTGATAAAAATATGAAGATAATGAACTCTGATGCCTGGTCGTGGTAAAGAGGTTATTGAATAGGTCTTGTTCTAGGGCTTACACTGAAGGAGCAGCAGGTGACGGAGGAGTTCTAGGAGGTAAAGGTGTAGAGGTCTGTCTCCTCTGTCTCACTTCTGGAGTCCCGGAGAAGCTGCTGTTGGGCTGCACCTGTTCTGTCACTTTGGTCTGCAAGAGCAAGTTTAAATTAAGTGTTTAAATTGTTTTAAACACAAGGTTGACTTTCGGTGACTGAAATGAAACTCATGCTTCGTTGCATAATGGTACTGAGAAAAAAGCTCTCCGTTTCTGGGTAAGTCGCAATTTTCTGTTGAAACATACTAAGACAGCCTGTGCTTTACAAGAAATCCTATTTAACATTCCCGTTTATTCCCATTCAACAGGCCATTCTCACCTTAGATCTTGCTCCCAGGTCTTGGGGCTGATTTCCAAGAGCACACACAAGATGCAGTGTAGGGGTGATGTCGATCTGTCGGAATATAAATATAATTAATTATAAACAAGGCAGGAAACAAACTGATCCTAGTTGTATATGTTAGAAAGACATTCTCCTTATTCTTTGAATTAGGGATAGTAATAACATTATTCTAGAAAGCACTCAGGAAGCACCGACCTCTTTCTGTAGCTCATTTCCCTACATTATTGTGACTTACACAAATAACTAATACTCCAATTACTTCGGTGGAAGTTTGCTGGATTATAACCTGCTGAGTTAGGAATTATTTTGTTAGCAAAATAATAAACGCCAGACACCACATCACCTTCTTCACATGTAATTGTGATCACATTTGTGATCCATGACAGAGAAAGAACTTTCAATTCTTGGATTCTCCTATTTTAGCAGTTTTACTTTAAATATAATTTACACAGGTCCTTGTTATACTCACAATAGCGCGTCACAGAATCACAAATCTAATATTTTAGTTGTGGTTTATCTGACGCTGATGATCACAAGATTATTAGGGACAGAAAATCCAAGTTATAAGTCACTGTGACATTATTTGCACGGAGAGGTTGTGAAATACAACACTGTAATCACATTTCTGTCAAAACAACAATTCTGACATACCTGATTAAACAGAGCTGTTAAATGCAGATGGTCTGGAAGCAGTTTCCCAGCATAGATCAATCTCTGACCGCTCACAATCTAATGGGGAAAATGTAAATACACTTACAATAATTAGTCAAAATATAACACAGAATGACAAGATAGTAATAAGCCTGCCACCATATGTGCTTACATAGAGTTCACATAGTGTATTTCGTTTAAAGAGTAGGTTTTTTTATTATGATGCTAGGACGAACTATTTATAATGCGTATGTCTGTCGTTCACATTTCACACTGAAAGATTTCACGGATATGCAAAATCTGTTTTCGAGTGGAATAAGGCTAGGAGGCCTACTCTATTTCATCAGGCCATTTAAACATTAGCAATTAAATGCGCGCATGGATATTTAGACTAAGAATGAAATGGCTGACAGTTGTTTCACAAGGAAACGCTGCTAACATTCCAGAACACGGCCTCAAACTGTTTCAGCTAACAGTGTCCGGCTAACACTCACCGGTCTGCTTGGGTACACCGTTGATAAATGTATTTTAAGGTCTTTTACGGTCCATTTCAGGTGAACTCCCTCGACGGTTTGGTCCTGGAAGGCCTGGTTGGGCGTTTTTATAATCACAGTGATGGTCGTTTCTCCAGAATTGTCGACATCCATTTTCTATTCCGGTAGTCTGCCTCGTGCCAGATACTCGCGACAGCTATGATAAGAGAGCGGTTCCCGTGTTGGGAGTTAAGAGAGCGGTTCCCGTGTTGGGAGCTTGAAGCTGACGGGCGAAAATAATAGACGCGGCGGAGTCTGGTGGATTCACAATCGTCTGCTTGCAAATGTCAGCAGCGACTTTCAGCAGGGAGGAATGTTGTTTCCAAACACACTGTGGCCGCTCGTGATTGGACACAATCCGCTCGTGGTCTGACGTGGAAGTAAAAGCGCAAAGATTGACGTGTACGCATGCGCATTTAGGTGACGCAATAGCAGACCAGTCGCTGGTACTTACCTAATAAATTACCAGTCAAATAGGTAATCCTTTTTGGTTTAGGAGTTGGGTTGTTTTTTTTTCTAGGATCTTGTCTAAAATAAAAGCGACATAAGGATATTAGAAACAAACCATTTTGGGACTCACACCTGCGCAGTACCCCATCATCAGCGGCTGATGTAAAGCGCTGTCACGTGGTCACCGCCGTCGGATCGTTTCGCCGAGTTCCCTGTCCGTCCGCGTTATTCCCAGATCTGGCTGGTTTTGGACTTAGCTGTCTTTGTCTCTTTCTCGTCCCACTGTGGGAGATTCTCCTTGAGAACTGCTGGAGTTCCACGCCTCGCCCAGCTCGTCGCGGGTTGTTTTCCGTTTCCCGTTTGGCCCCTCGTTTGTGTGTTTTGCTACCTAATTAAACGTGCGTTATTTTGGACTCTGCCAGCCCGTGTGGGTGTGTGTGTGTGTGTGTGTGTGTGTGTGTGTTCGAGTGTAGTTCTGCGTTTGAGTCCGGTCATTTAACCTGACAAGTTTAAAGGGTCTTAACCTGAGGACAAAATCACAAAAAAAGATCTCAAAATAAATATTGTGTCTCATACAAAGCAAAAGGCGCATTTTATAATTCTACACAACATATGTCCCGTTAATGGTGTCATGGCTACGTTTAAAAAAACTCACTTCGCATTCATCTTGTAGATTTTGGAGTAATCTTGAGTCTCATATTTTATAAAGCGGCAAAATTCGGAGGTTCGTGCTCTTCATCACCTAATAAACTTTTCCATAATCCATGCAAAATTCTTGATTTACATACACACATTTGTTAAAAAAAAAAAAACCCTAAAATTGCTCCTTTCAATAGAACCAAACGCTGTGACTAAATCTCAATAAACAACGAAAAAGCTTCACAGTAATGACTAATTATTACTGTTATATACTATACT
>CAAE01011050.1:36804-52888 GCA_000180735.1 Tetraodon nigroviridis | reverse complement strand
ACACAATGGCAATTATACCGTATGCCATAAGTGTTAAACCATTAGCTATGTAGAGAAAAAAAGATCCTTAAACAGAGCAAATTGCCCAAATGATCTTTAGCATTTTTTTTGTGTTTGTTGTGTGTGTGTGTTTTTAGGCCAGGACAGACACTGCCTCAAAGGCCTGATTAGAAACATTAGTGAGCCTGTCACGACAAAGATCAGCCCCTATGGTAAGTCATACATCTCTGGTGCATGGGGTAAACAAGCCCAGATGAATAGCGAGGAACAGACCAGCAGCTACTGGGTTCTACCTTTGCTCAGCAGCCACATCTGGAGCAACACCATACGGCTGTATCAAAATTACGAAGACTTTCTGGCTTCTGTGAGACACAAGGACTTTACTGTTGCACCATCCTACACCCATGCTAATTCCATCGAGGGTCCCAGTGCTGTTCTTTATGGTGAAGCCCTGTACTACCACTGTTACCGGTCAGCTGACATCTGCCGCTATGACCTGAAAACCAACACTGTTAAACGAGTGACTCTTCCTAACTTTGGTGACGATTTCACTAGCAAGTTCCCATATTGTTACTATGACTGCCGAGCCAACAGTGATGTGGATCTGGAAGCAGATGAGACAGGACTGTGGGCCCTCTATGCAACAGTTGGTAACCATGGCAATCTAGTGGCGAGTCGGCTGGTCTGGGACAATGATGCCGAGAGGCTTAATGTCACGCAAACCTGGGAGACGAGACTGTTCAAGAAAGCAGCAAGCAATGCTTTCATGGTTTGTGGGGTTCTTTATGCCACCCGTTATGTGGATGCAGACAGAGAGGAGGTGTTTTACGCCCTTTGACACAGCCACAGGAAAAGAGGACAACTCATTGGCACTGCCTCTGGAAAAGGTAGTGAAAGGGGTTGCCAGTCTCAGCTACAACCCCACCAATAAGCAAATCTACATGTACAATGACGGCTATCTTCTTGCCTCCCAGGTCTATTTCTAATGCAAAATTTTTCTGATGTAACCGCTAAATAAAATAATTTTTAACCACATTTTTAACCACAGACCACATTACTGTTATTTGTGATGTAGTTTTTTCAATGTTTTACATGTTTTTGTATAACCCCCAAAAAACACAAAACCTAAACTTTCCAAACTATATTATAATCTTTTTATTTCCAACAATTTATAAAAACGTTCAATAAATTATTCCATATTCTGCATTAGATGGTGAGTGTCATTTATTGTAGTACTAGTTTTACCCATTTGAGGGCAGTATTTTCTCATGCTGAAGACCTGCTGAGAGGCGGTTTCTGTTGCCTAATTTTCAGTGTCTGGCCGCCTACTGCTCAGACACACCCAAAGCCATGTTCTCATAATAACAGACCAGCTGACCTGCATATTTAAAGGAGCCAAACACTGCATAGCTGTCAGTGGAACAGTCTAGTCTTTATGTGGTTAGGCTAATTTCATGTTTCCTTTCAGGTAAAAAGGCTGCTCTGTAATAACATCTAGGATAACATTTGTACAGCCCCAGAGTCCTTTCTTGCTCATTAGAATCATGCTCATGTAACAGGCTAATGTTAGCTCATGTTAAAATTGCACAAAAATCTGTAAGGTTTGCAAGTGTCAGATTTGAAGGCTCCACCTTTTATTTCTTCTTCTTGGTGCTACTTATAAATTGATGGCAATCCTACCATCCCTTTTGCATGAACTTCTGTGGGATAGGTGTCGTTTCAGCTAGAATAGTTTGTACTGGTTGCAATGTTCCTGCGTTAATGGGCTTGTGTTTTCTGCGTGATTAACAAGTTTTTCCTCAAGTATATAAGAAATGGAACAGGTTTAACATGTTGGTCTTTAAATGTCACATTGTGGACTTTGTTAGCCGCTAATTTTATGGTTGTGGTGAGCTAAAGTAATACTAGTCTTTCTGCTTTTGCATGTTTGGGAGCTGAAACATAATGCTAAGTGTATTCTACGCCTATTATTTATGTTCATCCGTCATGTGGATAATGCGCCATGTGGCAAGTTGGCTGGTCTGGGACAATGATGATATATTGAAGATCCTGTGGAAGCTAAAGCAGATGGCTAACTGTGCATAATGCATATCATTGAAGTTCATCAGAATAAACAAAGAAACAACATTCAGTTGTGTTGTGCTGAAACGCAATGCAGAGATCTGGTTACACTCACCTTTACACAAAAGAACTGATTGGTGAAAATGTTACATCTTGTTTTTGGTTGCTTAGAGGAAGGTTTTAATCATTTTAGCTGTGTATCCCTTCACCCCTTGGTTGACTGACTGGCTGGTTTGGGCCTGGGAGTGGGACAGGTTGCTGTCATCATCATCATCATCGCTGCTCTCTGAAGATTCAGGGGAGATCAGGGAAAGAGGGTATAGGTTCTTGACGATGATGCCGTTCAGCCCCCGGTAATCGGCTGTAGTGGCTTGTCCTTGTTCTCCACAAAGAAGAATCCTGCTCCGGCAGGAGACAAGGGGGGCAGATTATCCCAGCGGCCAAAGAGTCCTGGATGTATGCTTTGGGTCAGAGAGAGGCAAAAGAAAGGTGGCTCGGAGTAGTGGACGTTGTGGAGAGGAAGAGGAGGTCTGACTCACCCGTATCTCAGACTTGGCAGGAAGGCCTCCCTTCGCAGCAGATGGCTCCGGTGGCCATCCGCTGCACCTGGCCACAATACGGAAGTTGACGGCATAGTCCATAACGCTGCGTTCCCCTTGATGCAGCCTCAGCAACTCACCGGCAGCCGCGTCCCGGGAGGATCTTCAGCCGAACACCAAGCATAGCTCTGCAGCGAAAGGAGGAGCATGTCGGGGTTCGTCGCTTCCACTCCTTGACTCCCCATAGTCAAGCTCTTCCCGACAGATGGGTAATGGCAAAGGCCACCTTGGCTGCCTCAGATGCAAAGGTCCGGGGCTGCAGGGAGAACAGGAGCGAGCAGTTTGTTAAGAAAGCCCCGCAGAACCGGGGGTTCCTGTCGTGTCGTTCCAGGGTGCCCACTCAGGCCTCGGATCCCTTGATCAGCGCTGGCGAAGGCAATGGTTCGCCCATTCCTTCCACATGGGCTAAATGTTCCATGGCAGAGGGGCTGTGCACTGGATCCATTTTTGGCCAGATCGTACTGTCAGGGGGCACGTCTGGATCCAAAAGTGACACGAGGTTGCTGGTTAAAAGACACAATTTATTTTCACTCACAGACAAGTCAAGTCAAGTCAAGTCAAGCCAAGTGAGCTTTATTGTCATTTTCGAACATATATAGCTGGTGCAATACATATTGAAAACGAAACAATGTTTCTCCAGGACTTGGTGCTGGGTAAGACAACACAAAGGGGCACAAAAAGACAACAGGGCTAAGCAAAGACGACATGAGTCACGTACGACAGTGCAACGTGTAACAACATGCAACAGGACAGGTACATAGACGGGCAGGAATAAAGAGTGGAGTAGGGTGGAATAAAGTGGAGTGAAGTGCAGGCTACAGTGCAAATGTTAGTTAGTGAGGTAATCACAGTAAAGTGCCAGTGCGTTTGTAACATTGTAAACTTTGTACACGTTATACCCAGTCATAGTATTAAGGCAGCATAGGATGATTTGTGCAAACCTTTATCTCTAAAACCAGAACATTAGCAGCAGAATTAAATAATAAATAAATAAATAGTGTTGTGTGGTGGCATGTTGGTCACCGGGGTTTGCATTTGTAGTCTGTGTGCGTTCAGATCCTTCCATTGAGGAGCCTGATGGCCTGTGGATAGAAACTGTTAGTCAGTCTGGTTGTGTGGGCCCGAATGCTTCAGTATCTTTTCCCAGATGGCAGGAGGGTGAAGAGTGTAAGGGGTGTGAGGGGTCGGCCACAATGCTGGTGGCCTTATGGTTGCAGCGTGTGGTGTAGATGTCCATTAGGGGCGTTAGGGAGACACTGATGATCTTCTCAGCTGTCCTCACTATCCTCTGGAGGGTCTTGTGGTCCGCCACGGTGCAATTCCCAAACCAGACAGTGATGCAGCTGCTCAGGATGCTCTCGATAGTCCCCCTGTAGAAGGTGGTGAGGATGGGGGGAGGAAGGTGGGCTTTCCTCAGCCAGACCAGGGATTAGGCAGGCTCTGGGTCAAATACAGGCAAGATTCAAAGTCCACAATTCCACACTCACAAACCAGGTATCAGACAAGTTCAAGGTCAGATACAGGCAAAGTTCAAAGTCCAAGATTAACAAACAATAAGATGAGCTGGGACACTGAGTGAAACACAAAAGACGATCTGGCGACAAGTGCTTCACAGCCAGCAGCTTAAATAGCTGATTGTTCATAAGATGCCGGTGTGTCTCATTACCGTCGCCGCGCAGTTGTGTCAGAGCCAGAGAGAGCAACAGGGAGGAGAGGGAGAGAGTGCCGCAGACTGACAGCTATGACAATATGACAGCTATGAAACAAAAGCTGATAGAACACAATTCTTACACTCTCACATTCCTGCTAATATTTGGACAACAGGTAAAGGTACTTCTACTACCTGTGTAACCACATCTTTCTAGTTATCCAGATAAAACATAATATTAACTGTATTGCTTAAAGGGGGCTACAGAAACTTAGGACCTTAAATGTTTAGCTACTCCTTTGCCTTTTTTAGTGACAGTCAAGCCACAAGAAAGTGTAGCTTATTTTCAGCTCCAGAGGCAAAGCTTAGCAAGGTTGAGACTCTGCTCTGCACATAAGATAGCACTGTAGCCTCTGCAGCTAGCCAGCAGCAGTCAGTGTGTGCTGACTGGCTATGTTCGGAGGAACTGCCCCAGTTTGTAGCAGTTCAAAGGAAGCATAGCCCGAAAATAGGCCTGTGGTTTACCATCAACCGATTTGCTATACTATATATTTCCAGTTCATGAGTGGGTGTGTCAGGTAACACGGATTGCTAAAATTCACTAACACATGGCAAATAGAATAAAGACACTCACCAAAGCACTATCGCTGCTGTTGCTAGCTGACATCTTTAGATTTAATCTCTTTCTTTTTTCTCTTTGTGTGGGAGGAGTGTGAGTGAAAAAACAGAGTGGGGGGGAAGTTTTGGCTTTTTATTTTCATTTCACTGTTGCTTTTTCTATTGTGGTTTTTTTTTTTTGGTGTTTGTATTCGTATCGGTTTAATTTAAGTTTAGTTTGTCTTTTTTTTTGTGGCCTTGTTTTTGTGACTGGCCTTTGCCTGGCTGGGGCACTGTTTGAGAACTAACATCTTGACTGACAGGCTTTCCAAGCTGTCGCTGAAGCACAGCGTTGGAGTAGATAGTAGGGCACAGATCCATCAAATCTGCTGCTCTGATGAATAAGGTGGTGGTTTTGTTTTCGGAAAAGGTGAAGCAGGTGAACAAGCCGGTATTGACAAGGGTTACCGTCAACAGGCTGTTTGAGTCGGTTCTGCCACTGACGCAGCCCGCAACGAAAATCATACTGTCGAATGTGCTGCCATTCATCAACGTTGATTTTCTTATTAATAATATATCTTGTCATGAGAAGGTGGTTTTTCTGATGAAAAAAATTCTGTCTGGGTGTAAATCACCATTACTGAGGCACAATATGTCAGGGGGCCAGGGCTGTCAGACTCCCTCAGACTGGAGATCCTGGTGTTTGTGTTGTTGTTGTTTTTTTTTTTCCCCCAGAGGGCATAAGCGACCAGACCCTCAGCCGGTGACACACCTGTGTGGCATCTGCAATCAGCTGCTGACTTAAGGCGCTGCCACTTGGTCACCGGCATCAGATTGTTTTGTCACTAGAGTGGTAGTGTTCCTTACCTGCTTGCTTTATCTCCTGCTCTGGCCTTCTTGTGGATCAATTTTCTTGTTTTTCTCCTGAGGTTGCCTCATCCTGCCGTGAGGGGTTTTCGTTCTGTGGACAGCACATTTGACATTAGGGTTATTTTTTGTTTCCCTTTTGTATCCTCCGTTGGAGCATACTTGGTTGATTTAGTCTGTGCGTGTCATTGCTCTCGTTGTGTGCTGCATTAAACTTGTGGTTTTGGAAACCTCTGAGTCGGTGTGTTTGTGTATGCGATTCTGTGTCTGAGTCTAGCTGGTAACTCTGACAACAATGTGCCCAATAACAGGCAGGTGCTAATGATCCTAAACAACAGAACTGAGAAATTTGACTACTGCTTCATTGCGCAAGTGGATAGTTTTGACTACTCGCTGTTTGCCATGTCCTCATTGTTAAAATGTTTTTGCTGTGGGGAAAAAGAGCACCTCATCAGATCTTGTGCGAACAATACAAGCATGGCAGAGGCAGGGCCTGCTCCGGTGTAAAGACATAAAAGGCCTAAACATTGAGAAATATTTCCCAGAGAAGCTGTTGTTTCTTAACTCAGGAAGACACATTGTTAAAAATAAAGCTAAAAGAGTGGCCTCTATGTCCTGGTTTGGACGAACAACACCACGACAGTGGTGTATATCAACTGTCAGGGAGGCCTGCATTCCTGTTGATTGCACGTATATTCTAGGGCAGGGGTCTCAAACTCGCGGCCCGGGGGCCAACTGCCGCCCTCGGAAGGATTTTTTGCTGCCCTCCACTTAATTTCAAAGAATAATGTCAGTACGGCCCGCGGTAGATGTACGCACAATCCCACCCCCCTACCGCGGGTCACACTGACAGAGGAAGCTGCAATCGGTGCTCATGCAGATTCACAACAACAGATTATTAACGCAGTTTACATCCCAAAACTCAACGTACAGCAGTTGTGAAGCATTCGAGCATAAGTGGATCTGTTAATACGAGTACACGTGCACATATGGTGTCACCGAAGAACCAAAACAAACCACTCATGGTGGTACACGTGTGTGCACTTTTCTTTGCATTGCCACAAACACAGTATCTCTCTTTTTTTCGTGCAACCGCTATTTATCAAATACTCAATGCGGCCCAGCCTCACTCAGACTTTATCTCATGTGGCCCCTGGGTAATTTGAGCTTGAGTCCACTGTTCTAGGGGTTCTAAACGCAGGGGTAGACCTGCTTTCCAGGGGCGCGCCTTTTTGCGTTAAGGGAAAACGTACATCAGCAAGGCTCTATTTCTTGCATGGCGTGGGTGTTGACTTGTTAGCGCACGTTTGGCCATGCGTGCTGCTCTACGTATTCCCTTCGCTGGTGCTGATTCCTCCCACTCTTTCCAGGGTGAGGGAGCACAGCCAAGAGCCTGATTCTGGTGGCTCTGCATTGGCTTGCGATGCACTGGCTGGCGGAGATTTTCCAGCTGCTATGAGTCTCTGTTGGAGCATCTGCTGCTGTGGGCTTGAGTCTCTCAGCCAAGGGGGTCCTGCTGCGTGTAGTATTTACTGTACAGAACGCTCGTGTGTCCTCTACTTAGTCTTCATATGACTATAAGTGGAGGGAGATTGAGAAATAGTGTGCTCATGGAGGTCACATTCAACATCGGGTTTTGTCCTGTGTCCAGGTCGCCTGTCCCTCCATTGGGACCTGGCAGTGGTTTTAGAGAGATTTAAAGAGCAGCCCTTTGAGCTGCTGTTGAGTGCAGATCTGAAGTTTGTGCCCCAAAGTGTGTCAGTAACATTTATGTGCTGTCAGTGCACCGGTCATGCACACAGCTTTTTTTCTGCTGGTGTGAGAATGATTTTGAGACCTAATCCCCTGTAGTCCAGCTTGTTCCCCTCTGACACGCAGCCAACAATGGTGGTGTCGTCAGAGGTGTAGGAGGAGAAGAGGAATGTTGAAACACGGCCCCCCCTGGAGCCCCCGTGCTGCACACCACCACCTCTGACAGACTGTCCTGCAGCCTCACATAGAGGGGCCTGTTGGTGAGGTAGTCTGTTGTCCAGGCCACCAGCTGCTCGTCCACCCCCACGTCCTCCATCTTCCTCCTGAGGAGCAAAAGGCCTGATGGTGTTGAAGGCACTGGAGAAGTCAAATAATATGACCCTCACAGCGCCTCCAGAGGCCTCCAGATGACACAGGGCCCGGTGCTGCATGTAGAACACCGCGTCGTCTGCGCCGATGCCTGGGCGGTAGGTGAACTGCAGCGGGTCCAGAGCAGAGTCCACCTGGTCACAGAGGTAGCCGACGACGATTCTCTCCTGGCTCTTCATCAGGCGGGAGGTCAGGGCCACAGGTCTGTAATGGTTCGGTTCCCTAGGGTGGGCTGTCTTGGGGACCGGAACCACACATGATATCTTCCACAGGGCTGGGACCTACTTCAGACGGAGGCTCAAGTTGAAACCACTTCACTGAGCTGGTCTGCACACTCCCTGAGCAGTCTGGGGCTGATCCTGTCCGGCCCTGTGGCCTTCCTGACCTTTAACCTCCTGAGTTTTCTTTTCACCTGATGCAGGTGACTGGGGAGGGGGTGACTCAGGGGGGTGACTCAGGGGGGTGGTCCATTTATGCTGGCTCTTGGTGACGGTGGAGGGAGGGGCAGGGTGGGATGCTTGTAGCTGAGGTGTGGAGAACTATGCAGGTGTTGTTGGCCTGGGGAGGTGTGAAGCAGGGCCTGGCTGGGTGGGGGGAGGGGGCAGGGACACCACAGAGTCAAATCTGTTAAAAAACAGATTCAGCTCCTGTGCCCATGCTTGATCACCAGAGGCCTGGTGACCATCTCCCCCTGGACAGTGGCCTGACATCTGCTTCAGGTCCCTCCATACGTCCCAGATGTTGTTTTCCTACAGGTGCTGCTCCAGCTTCCTCTTGTAGTTGTCCTTGCTCTTCCTGATGGAGTATTTTATCTCCTTTTGCACCCTTTTTAGCTCCTCCTTGGCCCCTGAAGCAAAAGCCCTCTTCTTCTCCTTCAGCAGGGCCTTCAGATTACAGGTCACCAGGGCTTGTTTTTGGAGAAGTATTGTACATGCTTAGATGGTATGGTGCTTTCCACACAGAAGTTAATATAGTCCATGTTGCGGTCTGTTACACCGCCAGTGTCCTCCCCGTGTGGGCTGCAGACAGCATCCCAATCAGTGGTGTCGAAGCAGTCCCTCAGCTGCTCTTTGGCCTCCTGAGTCCAGATTTTAATCATCTTCCTCTGTGGAGGCTCCTTCTGCACCATCGGTGTGTACTGAGGGAGCAGATGGACGAGGTTGTGATCGGAGCAGCCGAGGGGGGAAGGGGAGCGAAGCTGTATGCATCCTTGACATTTGCATACAGCAAGTCCAGATTTTTATTGTCTCTTGTGTGGCAGCAGATATTGTGTTTGAAGTTGGGCAGAGTGGCAGAGAGTGAGGCATGGTTGAAGTCACCCGAGATGAGGATGAGGGCTTGTAGGGGCTTTGTCTGCAGCCAGGACACGGTGGCCTGAATCTGCTCCGCTGCAGCCGGGAGGGGATGTACACAGCCAGCATAATCACAAGACTGAGCTCACGGGGCAGGTAGTAAGGCCTCAGCCTAGCTGCTAATAGTTCGATGTCCCTGCTACAGATCTGCTCCTTGTGGCCTGGGTTGCACCACCTGTTGTTACTATACACCGCCAGACCTCCTCCCTTCTTCTTTCCGCAATCTGCCGTTCTTCGGTGCTGCCTGCAGGAGTGTAAAGCCGTTTAAGGAGATCGCACTGTCGGGAATGTTCATATGGAGCCACGACTCCGTGAAGTGCATGCTGCTTTTCCGGTACTCCCGCTGCAGCCGCGTCAGCACCGTCAGCTTGTTCATCCATAGAGAGAGAGCAGACGTTTCCCATGACAACCGCCGGTATACATGGTTTACACCAGCGTGCCCTCTCCCGGCACTTGACACCTGCCCGACAGCCTCTCCGTCTTCTCTGTATCTCCGCTAGGATATCGGGCTTTCAGTCAGAGGCAGATTGGGGCGCCTGAGCTCTAACAGCTGATCGCGAGAGTACACAATGGAGCCGTGACTAAAGGGGTCCCCCACTGCAATCTCAAACAGTCCAAAAAACAAAGTCAAAACCAGTGCAGCAGTGACGAGGTTTGACCTCCTGGCTGCACAAGAGAAGAAGAAAGAGAGAGAGAGAGAAAGAAGAAAATAAAATGATAGATAAAGGATTGAAAAAAAGAAAAGTTTGTAAAAAGAGGACCTACACAGACATCGTAAAAAGAGGAGTTTGGTTTTTATAAAATGCAAACTAATTTGTGCTAACAAACTTTTAGTTTGGTTTTTTTTTTCATCCCTTTTTATTAATGACATCAACAGCATGTGTTTTAGGACTTGGGGAACAAGTCACAAATTGTTTTACAAAACATGACACAATTTAACAGAAAAGGATACAAAGCCAACATCTGGCCACAACTCACCAAGTGGGGGTGTTAAAATCACACTTCCCCCATACCTCTTCATACTGGCAGAAAACAAACCAACATCCTAAGTGTACTTGGAATTAACATTGTTCTTATTATTTAAATAGGGAAAAACAAATCTATGAATATAATGCAGTCAGCATTCTATCTTCCTTGTTGTGTTGTCAGTCAATTTAGCGGACATCCAGGATTATCCTACTGTCAGTCATTTTAGTCAATTAAGTTTAACGCAGATTTGGATGCCATAAATGTAAAGTCTGATAGTTAAAAAAGTGTATCAGGTCATACAAACATCAGGTCATTGCATCCTAGGTCCTACACAAGGACTAACAAACTACATGTACATACCTTACACACTCATACTCCACAATGTCATACTCATGTAAATCCTGTATAAAATATTTATTGGCATACATGGTGTAACATTCCAACAGAAAGTATTTCTATTTATCTGCCTTCTTCCTTTATATTTCAAACTTTTTCTCCAACATTTTGCTGCTGGAACAGTGAATTTCCCCGCTGTGGGACGAATAAAGTTCTATTCTATTCTATTAAACTGAGTTTAAAGCTAACTAGCTTAGCACAAATTGCACAAGACACAGTTTAATCTATTTTCACTGTTGACCACAACCTACGTTGATCCTCTCAGTGTATTTCTGTGTATGACAGATCAGCCTTTGCTATTTTTGTCAGAACAGCCAACTGTAAATCACGGGATTACATGGATGACCAAAGGCCTGTAAAAATGAAGCGTTTGTGGACATGAATATCAAACAGCTTCTGGGACAAGTCCATAATAAAAATGAAGTGCAATAGCACTTCTAAGTTTTAAGAGTGATCAACCCACAATTCTCTCTCTCCCCCTCTTTCTGTCTCTCTCCCTCCCCCCTCTCTTCTTTTTTTCTTTCGGGTGGGTGTGGCCTCGTATCCGGCAATGACGTCAGCCGGAGCTGTTTAGTTCTGTGTGGTGCTGAAGAGATAAACTCGACGCTTCATTCAGCCCGCGGCTCTGTTGTCAGCCGTTCTGCTAACGTGGGACTTCATCGCTGCAAAGACCGATAAATTTGCGTTCGTTACAGGAGGAAAGAAAAAGGAGAGAAAGCATCCGGAAAACGCTTTATGGCCGGAGCCCACGTGTCAAAAATTTTCACCAAGTAAGTGTATTTCTGCCCGTCACGTCGAATCGCAGACCGTTGCTACTTTATGGCTTTACATTCACGGAAAAACGGGTTGTTTTTCGCGCCCCGATCGTTGATCGTTAATCTCTACTGCCCTCCAAAAAAAAAAAAAAAAAAAAAAAAAATCGAATCGTGTGATTACAGTGAGGAAAGTCTTACAGCCCCACCTCATTTTAGGCCTGGTCCTTTTTTTAATGTTTTTTTTTTTTTTTTTAAATTTGCATGTTCCACTCGCATCCTCTCTCACTCCTTTGTTAGCACTGGACCTGTAAGCTTTGATTGAGGGATTTCAGCAACCAGTGGGTCATGGGCGAGTATAATATTTTTCCTCAATCTATTTAACTGATTTATAACTAAAAATACACTGGGAGTTTTAGCAATGCTGTGGGTTTTCTGATCCAGAGAAAATAAAAGAGCTAGTAAGGCGCTTCAAAGTGAATTTGCATTTTTCCCTCTTTAATTCCAGAGTACATTTAGGTGTGGTCTGTCTGGCCACTGATCTCTTGTTTCTTCCCTCTCTTTTTTCCTCCCCTTTTCCCCTCCTTTGCTTTTGCTGTTGTTTCCACCACTTTGCATCTACTTGCTTTCTTCCCTTTTTCAATTTTGACATCCTGTAAACTTAAATCCAGGCACAAAACGGCAGTATTGTCTTAAATGTCCATTTAAAAAGTTTATTTTTAAAATGGTCTTTTCCCACACAACATAAGAATTCGTTCCGAATTGATTTATCTGTGTAATTAAAGCTTTGCCATTATTACGGATAATGCTTTTATTCCAACCTTTTTTTCTCTCTCTATTTTGAGCTTTTTGCAAAAAATGAAACAAAAAACATGTAGTTGTTGTAAAACTATACTATTTTCTTCATTACCTTCACGATGTCATGCAAACCATGACTATTCAGACGACATCAGCGTGCCTCAATGTCACAAGATTTCTTTTTTTGTTAGTGAAGGCATCATAATATTATCTTTTCATTTTGAAGAGAATGCTGTTTTATTTTAAAGAGATTACTTCATACTTTTTAGAGTGGAGGGAACAATCTGGGTCATATCACATCTTGAGATTTTAGCACACATGAATGGATGGGTTTCCTGGATGGGTTTGCTGACACCAAGGCAGGCAAGAAAATGGACAGAGTGCTGATGAAGGTGTTGATAAAGGGGTTTGTTGGTGGATAACATTTTTTGGACCACATTTTTTTTTTAAAATTCTGGAAAAACGATGGCTAGGAAAGGATGAAAGGTCAGTCCCCATCCTCAAAATTCTTGTGCAAAGAGAGCTGACAGGTTGATGTTGGTGTTGGTGTTGGTGAGGGCTTACTTCAATGACACCTAAAGGGCAGGATCTAGTTTCCCCCGCCTTTTACAGGTGCAGGGACATTCACTATGTTCATTCTTACTTAATTATTTACAGTATTAAATGAGGTACTTTAACAGGGGATGGTGCTTAATTTATTGGCCATTGGAAGGGTCTGTTTTGGGTTTACAATGTTGATGTGTTAATGAAGAGCTAAGTGATAATATCCTGCAAGGTCCTTTTTTCTTGCTTCTTGTTCCAATGTCCAAAGCTCCAGCAACCTTGCTTTATTTACACTTGGTGAAATAGGTGATTTGGCTTCAGATTCAAAAGTTAAATTAACTCACATAAAGTGAAAGGGTTTAGAAAACAATTCTATGTAGCTGATAATTCCTATATTTAGCTATATTTATTCCTATATTTTTATTGATGTGACTTTTTTTTCCATTTAAAAATAGTGGATCGCATAAAAAAAACAATGAAAATTCACATATACTTGAGAACATATACTGTTTTGATAAGATTTCTACCTAGAATTATGTGATAAAAGAGAAGATTTTTGAGCATGTATCCTACTGATTGTAACTTCGCCTGTTTGGTCGCCTTTTGTTTTTTGTTAAAATAAAGTTTTATAAATATAACAGTGGCAATGATCTCAGACACGTCCACATGCTACTAGTTACTCTATCTGTAGTACAAACTATGATGCAGTCAGATGTTAAGGTCACTAAAATATACCTTTTTTTTACATGATAGAAAAATAAATAATGTCAAAGAGTCTCAGAAAACACATGGATTTGCAACATGGTGTGTTTCAGCAGATGAAATAGGCAGCCACTCACTAAAGCCTTTGGGATTAATTCTTTTTTTATTGGACTGTTGCCCTCCCCCTCAGTTTGGTTAGGATGGCCTGCTTAAGTCTACATCTGGAACACATGCTGTTGTGACTGCACTGTAAAATTAAAAAAAATATTTATCTGAATTCTATTTCAAATTCATGACAGATTTGGTCATTTCAAAGACATTAGCCTACTAGGAATGTAGGTTTCCAGTTTATTTCACAAAATGAACATTTATACATAATACACTATATAAATATAAGGAGTGTTGTTTTTAAAAAATGACAAAATCCCAGTAGTATAGTTGTTTTATGATTTATTGATGGATTATACTGTCCTTATTAACCTATTTAAAAATGTGAAGTCATACCCTCAGGTAACATTTATTTATTGTTTTGTTGTATTTATATAAATATAATATGCTGACATGGAACCTTCCCTCTAACACTCCCCTTCTCTCAGTGTTGTGTGCACAGCAGAAAAAATAAAAAAATTAAAAAAAAATAAAAAACCTAGGCAGCTGTATACCTTCCTGTAGAAAGTATACGGTGCTCAGTACTCTAATCTGGCTGTACTTACCATGAAACACATGCCTGTATTGTGCTGTATGATTACAGCATGTGCATACAGCTGCCATAATTAGCCCTGTAAACCTAATTAAAGATATGCACGTACCCCACCCTCTTTACTCTCAGTCTGCTCTTTCTTCTTCCGAGTCAGCATGGACGATCTTTTTTTTCCATTTTTCCCCTTTCCTTGTCCTAATGTGAGTGTGTGAGATTTCCTACTTTCTTTTTCTCTTTCTTTCTTTCCTACTCATGTGTGCCATTCTGCTTTTTTTATGTGCCATTTGTTGATCTTATTCTATGTGTGCCACAACACTGGCATGTGTTCATGTAGGACTATAGCATGGGCAGTCCCTCATTGAACTCTGTTGCTTTTGCAAACTGTGTGGAATGACAAAAATAGACTCAACTTCTCATCTTTTTTGGCTTGTGCTGGATAGTCTGATCTATAAAATAAAAACCCAACCCGAATGTCAAAGAACAGGATATATAATAATATAATAAGATGGTGTATGCATGTCTGTTGGTGGAGGGGGAGGCTTGGGGTATGTGTTACAGATCTAAACTGGACAGAGCAATTGTGGCTACTAAAGGGAGGAGTGATACTCTAGTTTGAGAGTGCAGATCAGCATTTTTTTACACTGAAAAAAAAACCTAAAAGGCCTCTTCAATCAATTTTTTAGTGTTACAGTATGAACGTGTTTAAATATTTAAAAAAACACACGACACACACGCACACATTTTTAACCATTTTTTAACATCAACTAACAGTGAAGATTGCCTTTTTTTATTAATCCTTAAACATAGAATTTGTGCTTATTTCTCACTCTCTTTCTCTCAGTCTCTCTGTCTTTCTCTTACTGTTTTGCTCTCTCTTTTATTCTCTCTGTCCTGTCTCTCTCTTCTTCTCCTCCTTGACCCTGCTGGCTTTCAACAGGATGGTTCCTCTTGTTGACCTGTTTTTTGCCCAAGGATTTTTTTACTGTTAAAAGGGAGGTTTTACCTATCACTGTGCTTACCTAGGGCTTCTGGTTCTGTGCTCTTGCCTCTGTTAAGCACCTAGTAACAATTCTTCTTGTAAAAGGTGCTATATAAATAAAACTGAATTGAATTGAATTGAATTGAATTGAATTGAATTGAATTGAATTGAATTGAATTGAATTGAATTAAACTCAATTAAACTGATACAGGATCATCATTAGCATCCTACCTTGAGTTAGCTTAAGAGATAGGGTTAGGGTTTAAGACACACCGTATTACTGCTAATATTTTAGTTTCCAAAATAAGACAAAATAGAGTTCATGTAGTATTGTGTATCAAGTGTTTTAAATACATTGCATTAAAACAATAATAATTCTTACTATACCCAACTGAAGAAGCTTTTAAAGCGACGTTGTTACAGATGCAAAAACTTAACCGCCCGATTTGCGGTGTACTTTGTTCAATGTCTCTGCCCCCTGTTGGCAGGTCATTGAGAAGAAACTGTGTAAACGTACAGATTATGTTTTTACCAATGTTTTTCTTTTTTTGTACTTCATTTAAAAGATTTGGTGTAGTTAGTCTTCTAGACAGAGCTTTATATTTAAAAACTGTGAGTGTACACATGCAAGTGTGTTTGTTTGTGTGCTGACAATATTGTCACCCATCCACATAGTTTAGAGACGTGTGACTGATTAGTACCAATGTGTCATTGTGATTCTTGTGCGTTCTTCGACTAAGAATATTTAACTTGCATGCATGTTAACTGCAGCTGTTCTTCTGCTGTAGACTCTAATCTACTTGTGAGGTCAGAAAGAGGTACTTCAGGTGGAGTCGCATGCTGAATGTATGTGTGTGTATAGTGTACATCAGATGTGGCCAGTTTAATGTCTGTACAAGTCCATGAAAAAGTGACCACCCATTGACAAACAGAGATATAAATTGAACGAGTGCACGTGTTAAACCAGACATGTTCTGTCATTACTTAAATGGGCAGTTTC
>CAAE01011050.1:15416-33945 GCA_000180735.1 Tetraodon nigroviridis | reverse complement strand
ACATTACCCTCCCGGCATATGGTAGAGGACTCAAGCTTAAAGAAAGAACAAACTATCCACGGAGGCAGGATATTTTTTATATATAAATAAAAAAAACACATAAAGAATTTGTTTTTCCGACATCAAAATGATTTACTATCCAACACAGCAAGTACAATAACAAGCATGCACAGACAAAGGATCATCTGCGATAGATGTGTCTAATGATACATTTATTAAGCATAAATATATTCATTACAGCTTTATTATTCATTACCTACCAACTCAATAGCCTCACAACAGTCACCTTGCAATTATGTTAGTGTAAGGCGTGACCTATCCAAGCCTGCAATGTACAGTAAAAAGCAGCCACTGCAGCACGGTGACAAAGTACATGGGCCTGGGTCACCATGACAACAGGACTCACTGGAGCATGCTGAAAGCAGGGTGACGTTACTGGCCTTTTGCATGTCCATGTGTGTTGATGTGAGTGGCTCATGGGATGCCTGCTGAAACAACTGCTGTTCCAACAGACGCTGTTGCCGGGGGAAGTGGGGGGATGGAAGCAATTCCAGCTTCTTTTGATCTGAAATGCTGTATTAGCTGTATTTTCAAGGCTTATTATGTTGGTTGAATTTTGCCCACTGTTATAGTTTCTGCCGGATAGTCTCATTTATCTAAAGTGCAACTTATTTTAAAATATTTATGTGTCCAGGTCTTTCAGATGTATATGTTTGTGTGTGTGTATGTGTGTATTTGTGTGTGCGACTTTACCTGTTGCTTTACAGTCACATAAAACATACATAATAGGTTTATCACTGGGGCTCAGGGCTTCTCTCTGTTGAAAGAATGTCTTTCAGACTAATACTAAGTGCAACTTATTTTAAAATATTTATGTGTCCAGGTCTGTCCAGGTGTATATGTGTTGTAATGTTGAAAAATTGCTAGATGTGCTAGGAAAAGGATCTACAAAAAACAAACTAAAGGTGCTAATAAGGTAAATTAATTTAGAAGATAAACAGAAAACAAAAGAAAACACCATTGAGAAAACAGAACAAACAGACAAAACAGCTGGAAGCAAACATTCTGGCAACTGGCAACCTTAAATAATGACAGTGATGCACAATTAGTCCAAGAAATGAAAAACAAACACAACACAGGAAACAAAACAAAAAACAGCCAAAATAAAAGCATCCACCTGTGGACATGTTAAGATACCTGGGCTTTAAAGCAGGGTTTTATCTGTCGCTTCTAAACCTTTAGTGAAACTTTTTTCTGAAATTTCAGAAATTGTCAACATGGTTTTTCTCGTCACCAAATTTGTACACATACACAGATTTACTACGGTAAAGTATTGAATAAAAAAAGAATAGAATATAAATCATATAAAGTGACACCACTGTGTAATTGTCTAATTCAATTCACTTACAATTTAACTTTATTTTAAGTGCTAATTCATAACAACATTATTTCAACACACTTTACACATTCAAAAGAAGAAACAGCTCCCAGGACAAAGCTCTACACTGAGTAAGCCATTGGTGTTAGCGACAGTGGTGAGAAAAACTAGACTCAGTTATAGACAACCATTCATTGCAACAGCCTGGGAGGGAGAGGGGGGAGAGAAAAGACAGGGACATTGTTATCAGAGGAGAGGTGGAGACAGAGAAAAAGGAGGGGAGAAAGGAGAGACAGGGAGATGGTAATCAGAAAAGAGGTGGAGACGGAGAGAAAAAGCAGGAGGGAGAGGAGAGACAGAGATATGGTGAGGAAAATGGGGAGGGGGAGATAAAGAGAAGAGAGGACCAGAAAAAGAAAACGAATAGGGGTGAGAGAGACGTGAAGATGGTTAGACAGACAACAGAGAGGGGAAGATATAGAGAAAAGAGAATGGAGAGAATAGTGAGCAGAAGTTCTAGGATCCAGGCAGGGCAATGGAGAAGGTTCAGGATCCAGCAGCAGTACCAGGCCTCAGGAGGGTGAAGGTATGACATCCAATGATATGCTCGAGGAGTGCTGTTAAAAAGATGAAGCACAAGTGCTCCAGGGGAGAGGGTGAGTACTCTGAACTGGTCATGATGAGTAAGCATAAACCAGCTTCAAGCACACCTAAGATAAGACCTAAACCATTCTAAAGCAGTTCCATTTATACCAATATGATTTTCTAATTTAAGTGTAAGAATCTGGTGGTCAAAACTGTCAAATGCGACACTGAGATTCAGAAATACAAGTACTGAAACACAGCCCTAATCAGAGGCTATTATCAGGTTATTAGTGACTTTTACCAGTGCAGTCTATGTGCTGTCATGTTCTCTAAATTCTGACCAGAGTCCAGGCTGCAGGCCAGGACAGAGCCAGTTCTCCTAACCAGCTTGTTCAGTCTTTTTCTGTCTCTGTCTGTGCTGCCTCCCCCCCAACACATGATGGCGTAAAACACTGTTGAGGCCACCACAATGTCATAGAAGGTCTTGAGGAGATCTTTGCTCACACCAAAGGACCTCAGTCTCCTGAGCAGGTGCAGGCGACTCTGGAAGTTCTTAAAACAGGGCGTCAGTATTGTGAGACCAGTCAAATTTCTGCACACCACTGCCTCTGATGTACAGTCCTGCAGCCTCATGTACTGTGGTCTGTTGGTGAGGTAATCTGTTGTCCACGCCACTAGTTGCTGGTTTACCTCCATGCTGGGTGCTGGGAGCTGAGGTGTGGACATCTGGGGCAGGGAACTACAGAGTCAAATCTGATTAAAAAAAAAAACAGATTCAATTCCTGTGCCCATGCTTGATCACCAGAGGCCTGATGACCAGCTCCCCCTGGACTGTGTCCTGACATTTGTTTCAGGCCGCTCCATATGTCACGAATGTTTCTCTCTTTTGAATGTTAAGAACCACATATGTCCTCAGGATGTGTAACATCTTGTTCAATCAGTGACATATAAATGTTCAGTCACTGTAGGGCGCTGTAGTAACACTAATAATACTGATGAGATGATTTAAGAGAAGAAGACGTCAACCAACTTCCTCTTCCCGTTTTGTAAATCAATGTGTCAGTATGCCTAATAAACACGTCGTGCCCGACTAAGATTAAAAAAAAACAAAAAACCAAGATGGCGGCGCGTGCACATCGCAAGGCCCAGTGTCTCATCAGTTTTTGCAAGTTTGCAGTATTATACCTGCTCATTTTGGGACTGTTCGTTCAGAACAGCTTTGCTTTTACATCCTACACCCGACATGAGCTTTTGAGGATCGGACTACAAAACTCTGACTGTTTTATAAGTGAACTACAACTCATCCCTGAGCTCAGGAGAACACCCGACGTGGCAGGCGACTCGGCCGGCCGGAAGTGCTCGCAGGCGGCGTCGAGATCGTAAACAAAGACGGGGAACACGTGGAGGGATAAGAGCTAAGCTAAAGCTAACACCTCACCGGCTTTCTCTACCCGGCATTTTCCTGGCTAATGTGCGGTCGCTGACTAACAAAATGGATGAGTTATGGCTTTGATTACCCACGACAGGAGACTTACAAACTGCAACGTCAGGGTTTTCACAGAGACATGGCTACACAGTGGAGTACCCGACAATGCTGTTGAGCTATCCGGACGCTACACTCTCCGGGGCGGACAGAACAGCAGACGGCTCCGGTAAGATGAGAGGTGGAGTTTTGTGCATTTACGTCAACAAAGCACAGACTCTGTCATTGTTGGAAGAAACTGCTCCGCTAACCTAGAGTTTATCATGGTTAAGTGCAGACTGTTCTATCTGCCTAGAGAGCTTACTGCCACAATCATAACAGCTGCATATATTCCACCGGATGCTGACGCTAAATCTGCCATGTCTGAACTACATGCAGCTATTAGCAAGCAATAAACTGTTCACCCAAATGCTGCATTTATTGTGGCAGGTGACTTTGACCACTCAAACCTCCTCCTGTCTCCTGCAGCACCAGAGGAGATAAAACTTTGGATCATGTCTATACGAACATTTCTGGTTCGTATAGACATTTCAACTACGTACCCTAATCAGAAGCCATGGATGAACAGGGAAGTGTGTCTGCTGCTGAAGGCACGTAACAGTGCCTTTAGATCAGGAGATGCTCAGGCCTACAGCTCGTCCAGAACCAACCTGAAGAGGGGCATCAAAAAGGCCAAGCACGAACACAAGCTGAAGGTGGAGGAGCACTTTTCCCACTCTGACCCCCGACGCATGTGGCAGGGCATTCAGGCCATCACATTACAAGCCCAGTAACTCCTCTCCGACAGTGATGACTGCATCCTTCCTTGACGAGCTAAATGACGTTTATGCCTGGTTTGACAAGGACAACCTAGAAAAGGCTGCAAAAACTGAACATCCTGCTGACCAACGTGTCATCACACTCTTGCCCATAGATGTTCACAATACACTGAGCAGAATCAACCCACGTAAGGCTGCTGGCCCTGACAGCATTCCTGGACATGTGCTCAGAGCGTGCACTGAGCAACTCACTGGGGTCTTTACTGACATCTTCAACCTGTCCCTGGCCCAAGCGGTCATACCAGCATGCTTCAAGACCACCACCATAATACCCGTGCCAAAACACTCCTCTCCGTCATGCCTGAATGACTACTGCCCTGTAGCACTAACACCCATCGTTATGAAGTGCTTTGAGCGGCACACTTCAAGAACTGCCTACCCCCCTCACTCGACCCTCACCAATTCGCATACCGTAACAATAGGAGCACAGAGGATGCTGTAACCACAGCACTGCACAGTGTGCTCTCCAACCTGGACAACAGGAACACATACACATGAATGCTGTTTGTTGATTTCAGCTCAGCATTCAACACTGTCATCCCCTCCAAGTTAATCACCAAACTTGTGGATCTTGGAACCAGTGGCACCCTCTGCAACTGGATCATGGACTTTCTGACCAACAGACCCCAACATGTTAAGTCTGGCCACAACCTCTCTACCACCATCACCCTGAACACCGGCGTGCCACAAGGCTGAGTGCTGAGCCCGTTCCTGTACTCCCTCTTCACCCATGACTGCAGGCCTATGTATGGATCCAACTCCATCGTTAAGTTTGTGTCAGGTTCCACAGACCGGACCCAAAAGTGCGGAGCAGAACACACCCAGACGGTAGCTCAATTTCACGAAGGTTTTATTCACAACAGAAAACTCAACTACGAGGAAACAAACTAAACAGACGGCGCTCCAACGGAGGGAATTAACTACGGAACCCAAAATACTCACGCGGAGAAACTCAGTCCAAACGCAAAACGCTCCGAACGGGAGGAAAGACTAATTAACAAAAAACGCTCCAGACAGGAGGGAAAGAACAGTTAAACAAAAAACGCTCCAACGGAGGAAAAGCACAGTCCGACGACGAGGCTCGCGAGAACGGGGAGTACAGTCCACGGTGCCGCCCGGGATGTGCTGGGCGCGCAGGTCAAGCACAAGGTCCCTTCCGCTGGGGTGAGGCCACCTCGGGAGACAGAACACGGGGGTTAGCTGACACAGAGAACCAAGCCGGGAAATCCAACGAGCGAGACAGGGAGTCAAAACCATCCACCAGGCTCAATAGTCCGACAACCGGGGCCAGGTGACAATGCCTTAAATCAACTGCTGCTGATGACAGCAGCAGTTGTGCACAGGTGTGTCAACGTGTCTCAAGCTTCAAGTTCCTGGGAAGCCATATCTCTGACAACCTGTCATAGACAACTAACACCTCCAGCCTGGTTAAGAAGGCTCACCGACGGCTCTTCTTCCTGAGGACATTGAAGAAGAACCACCTGTCTGCCAATGTCCTGAGTAACTTTTACCGCTGTGAGATTGAGAGCATCCTGACCAACTGTATTACAGTGTGGTATGGGAACTGCTCTGACCGTAAAGCACTACAGCAGGTGGTGAAAACCGCCCAACGCATCACAGGAACCCCACTACCTGCCATTGAGGATGTTCACAGAAAGCGGTGCCTACGCAGGGCTCGTAGCATCCTGAAGGACCCCTCGCACCCCAACCATAGACTCTTCCAGCTCCTCCCCTCCGGAAGGCGTTTCAGGAGCCTTTGGACTAAAACCAGCAGGTTTAGGAACAGTTTCTTTCCTGCAGCTGTTTCCCTGCTGAACTCTACCCCTCGCTGAACCCCCATGTCCCCTCACTACGTCACTACTCTTGCCCCCTACCATGCCCCCCCTTTCATGTCACCACTACCACTACCTCCATGACCCGTCCCTCTTCACCTCTCCATCTCTCCTATTGTCAGTGAACTCTATCCAATCCACGCATCCATTGGCAGCTCACCCAAAACAAAAGTGTATATTGTCAGTACTGTATATCTCTGTATATCTCTGTGTATAGTTCACCCGGTACATATCTTGTACATATTGCCCATCAATAAGTTACATATATTTATAAAAGCTCTATTCTATACCTGTTCATAGCACATCATATATATTAATAGGTCTACTGCAGGGGTGCTCACACTTTTTCAGCTTGCGAGCTACTTTTAAAATGACCAAGTCAAAGTGATCTACCCGCTACAAAAATGTAAAACATCAATCAACCCAGTTGTCTGTCCGGACAACTGGGCTTTTAGTTCATTAACCTTTCTCTTTCTCAGCTCGCTGTTCGGCGGGAAGTTGGTGTCGTATTTTCCATGAACAGTCTGAAAATGCCGCTCCACATTTCCCTTCTTTGGGACTGCGATGGTAGACCGGCAGATGAGACAAACGCACTTAGAAAATGACATCGTGAAAAAAAAGTCCTCCTCCCATTCCGCATGAAAATGATAAGTTTTTGACTTTTTACTTGGTCCAGCTCCTTTACTCATTCTGGTGACCATAAACGTAAGCATGGGCCAAAAATCGGACGTAATACGCTGATTAGCTTAGCACTTAGCGTCGTTGTTTACGCATGAGCGGTGACGTAAAGGTCAAAATTCAGTTGTCATCTGACTGTACATCGATCAAGTGACGGGATGGATGATTGGCTGATATTGTTTTAATGTCACGCCGCGATCGACCAGTAGCACCTCCGCGATCGACCGGTCGATCGCGATCGACGTAATGAGCACCCTGGTCTATTGTATACATGTCTATAGCACATCTGTTTATACCCTCATATGTTCATATTTTCTATATATAATTCACTATACCCACACTGTCTATATTGTACAGTATATACTGTATATTTAGCACTTGCTGCACCTTGCACTTCTGATTAGATGCTAAATGGCATTTTGTCACCTGTATTCATACATGTGTAATGACAATAAAGTTGAATCAAATCTAATCTAATCTAAAAATCTCTGTCCATCATATTTCTCCTGAACGCATCGTGCTGCAAAAAAAGTAGAACAAGTTAAACTCAATACTCTCTATCTTCTGCAGTCAAAGCTCTCTACCTCTCCTTCAGCAGGACTTTCAAATTTGGGGTCACTCACGGCTCGTTGTCGAAGAAGCACTGTATGCGCTTGGATGGTACGGTGCTTTTCACACAGAAGTTGAACAAGACTTTCAAATGAATATGGTACATTGATAGCAAAAGGGCTAATAAGCAAGGGACAAAACCCATCTCTATGGTTTCAGTGGTTTCTTTGGGGTAGGGGCCCTTGGTGTTGGTCATTTGGGGGGTGTCGCCCTAACTGTCACCAGTCCTGGTTAAGATGGTTCTTGGGCTGGCACCTCCCAGGGGCCTGCTGTGGGCATCTACTTGTGTAAATGCTCACCCTACATTGTGCTTCCTCTCTCCTGATTGCTAAATACACCTATTGATGCAGATCTTGGACACATCGTTAGTGATAGTACCTGGAGTCATAGGGGGTTTCGGGTCTTTCAACATCAGACCCCCTCACCCAGCGACCTGACTGGGAGTGATCAGTTCCCGGCCTGTGTCCGAGAAGCACTCATCCATGGCTTGTCCTGCTGGATCCACAGCCATCTTGACTCTCTCTCTGCAGCCTCCAAGGCTGCGCAGATGGCTCTCCTCGTTTGCATGCCTGTGATGCCCAGGAGGCTGAAGGCCTTGCAGAGTGACTTCCCTGCAAAGCCCCTATCCCCAACTTCTATAGGCAGGCATCTAGTGTGCCACCCTAGTCTGCGGCAATCCTCCACAAGCTCAGCATACTTCTCTCGCTTTCTTTAATGACTTGACTATTGCTTATTAAAAGTCAGTTCACTGCTTTTCAGAACCACTATCTCTTTGTGGCTCACATTTACTCTTGTACCCTGTAGTTTTTTTTTTTGTTTTGTTTTGTTTTGTTTTTGTTTTTTACAACCGGAACACAAAAGCCCTGTACACTCAAGGCTATTGTACACCAGTTCTTTGCATAGCCTTTGACACAGCAAACAATATATTTTTTTTTTTATAATCAGTAATAACACATATATTATTGCTTTCACATGTTACTTACATGCAATAACTGCAGAGGATATGTGTGTAATAACTGTTTGAGGAGCTCCAGTCATCTTTGATCATCTCTGCCATTGACATCATACATTAGACAATCCCAAGCAGATTTCTTTAAATAGCAAATTATTCACACATTTCTATGACATTCTAAGGCATAAATATCTTTGTTGACCAGTACAGAGTGGTGGTGATATGTTGCGAATGGTGTTGTAGCACAAAGCTTAGATCTTATAAAGATTTCTGAAATATAGATGGCATTCTAAATTTAGAATGTGATTGCTAGGTGGCATCACCTTTACTTACTGAAGTAAATAAAATCAATATTAATTTGCAAAATATTAAATTAAAATAAATTTATTTACACAAATGAATGGATAAGATTATGCATGGCACAGAACTTTACGTCAATGATGATATTATAAAAACATTGATTGGAGTATAGCGATTAGAAATTCATTGACTTATGTTCTCTAATTAAATCTAATCCTATTTATAAATTTGGATTTAATCACATTTAAAATTTTAATTGGTGATCCGAAGACCAGCTGATTTTGGTCCTACTTTAGGCAAATGACTCCGTTCTTCTCGGGACTGGGCTTCCGTTGCAGCCTTTGGACTCAGTATGCCAGCTCTTTGTGTGCTTCAACCTGCAAAGATTGGTGGTTTTTAGAATTCTCGCAATATAACGAAAAAAAAAAAAAAAAATTAACAATCTGGAGGGACATTTTTTTTTCCTTTTTTTTTTTTTACAGATGAGTCACACTGGCTTTGTATTGTGAACCCTGATATTTTGTCAACAAGAACACATAGAATAAAGTCAGAAACAAACATGTTTACAAATGGTGTGTTACCTTTAATACTGAAATTATATTTTAAAAAAAAAAAGGAACATTCCAGAAAAAGGGAAGTTTCACTCACATTTACAGACTGTAGATGGCATTGTGCTTCCATGGAAAAAATGACTTTAGATTCCCAAATTTATAATTTGCTGAAACTAAGTCTTACAAACAGCAGAGAAAGATCTATTGTCGACTAATCACCAAAGAGGAATTTTGAGTAAGGTTTACTGATCGTCTGAACGTGCTTCAACTTTTCAAGAAAATCTGACCACAATTTTGTTTCACTGTGATGTAATTTTGAGCTGGATGATGGATCAGGTGACAGAAGCCCAGATAGGCGGCTGTTTGTGTGTGTGTGTGTGTGTAAATGATCACATACAGTTTTGTTGCTTAATTCATAAAAATAGAAGAATAAAATATTAATAGTCCACAGTTCTAATTTCAAATTACATCTAAAATTACATCTAAAATGTTATCCGAGAAAAGACACAAAATCTTTTCTCGGATAACTATGACCTGGATGACTGAGAACCTACACAGACATCTAAAATGTTGATTCGCCTTTGTCTGTTAATCTCCTGAGTTGTCAATTTGAGGTCAATTAGTAATGTGCACACCGACTCGTCTGCCTGATAACATCTGTAAAACTTTTGACGGCTCGTTAAAGGATGCCGCTTCCATCAGGGCAACCCACGATCAGCTGGGACACTGGCTGATGATGGTCGATAAGTCAGGCCTTCTGGGGAAATTCAAGGCATGGGTATACCAGCATGGTATCCTACCTAGGATACTGTGGCCACTGCTGGTGTATGAATTTCCTGCTGCCTTAGGCGTTGGCTGGGACTACCAGGGAGTCTAAGCAGCAAGGCCCTCTATGGCAACAACAACAAGCTGACACTCCCCTTCAGCAGCCTGACAGAGAAATTCATGGTTACCAGAGCGATGGAAGTTCTCCAATACAGGTAGTCCAAGGACCTCAAGGTGGCTCTAGCCAGCATTGAGGTGTGGACTGGCAGAAGGTGGAGGGCCCAGGAAGCAGTGGACCAGGCGGAAGCGTGGCTGCTCCACAAAGAGCTTGTGGGAGCCGTGGCGACTGGCCGTGCAGGCCTGGGAACAATACCGACCACCCACCTCAGCAGGCTCAAGGGCAAGGAAAGGCAGGACCAGGTCCAACTAGAAGGGAGGGCTAGTATCGAAGAACAGCGGGCTAGCGGGTGGGACTGAGGCAGCAAGGCGCTTGGACTAGGTGGGAAGAGGCCATTGTCAGAAAGATCTCATGGCCTGAGCTGTGGAGGGCCGAGCCCCTGCGCATTCACTTCTTCATCCAGTCTGTTTATGCTGTCTTGCCCAGCCCATCAAACATCTTCCTGTGGGGCAAGGTGGTATCCCCATCAAGTCCCTTGTGCCAGGGGAGGGGCACCCTAGAGCACATCCTCAGCAGCTGTCCTAAAGCACTCGGAGAGGGTCGCTATTGCTGGCGACATGACCGGGTGCTGAAGGCAATCGCTGAGTCCATCAACTCCGCCATCGACTACAGTAAGCGCCTCCCCTCACCGGGTCGCGGAGTTAGATTTGTTAGGGCTGGAGAACAACCCTTCCCAACCAAAGGCCCAACCAGGTCTCCTTGCAACAGCAAGGGACTGTCAGCTGTGGACCTGGGGAAACAATTGAAGTTCCCAGTGAACATCGTGGAAACCAACCTGAGGCCACACATTGTTCTGCACTCTGAGTCCATCCATCCATCCATTATCCTACCCGCTTAATACCCAGTGGTGTCGCGGGGGTCTGCTGGTGCCTATCTCCAGCTCTCTTAGGGCGAAGGCAGGGATCCACCCTGGACAGGTCGCCAGTCTGTCGCAGGGCACACACACCATTCACTCACACATTCATACTCTACGGACAATTTAGAGTCTCCAATTAACCTAGCATGTTTTTGGACTGTGGGAGGAAGCCGGAGTACCCGGTGGGAACCCACGCACACACAGGGAGAACATGCAAACTCCACACAGAAAGGCCGGCAGCAGCTGGAAGCGAACCAACGACCTTCTTGCTGTGAGGCAACAGCACTAACCGCTGCACCACCGTGTGGCCCCGCACTCTGAGTCATCCAAGCAAATTATCTGGCTGGAGCTGACTGTGCCCTGGGAGGAGAGAATGGAGGAAGTGTATGAAAGGAAGGGGGAGAAATATGCTGAGCTTGTGGAGGATTGCCGCAGACTAGGGTGGCGCACCAGATGCCCGCCCATAGAGGTTGGGAGTAGGGCTTTGCAGGGAAGTCACTCTGCAAGGCCATTAGCCTCCTGGGCATTACATATATACATACACATATATATATATATATATATAGATTGACAAATGTCAATTGACATTGACAAATGTAGTGATTCTGTAAGAGCTTTCTTAGCTGGAAATGATTTATTTACTACTATTTTTTTGTGCTTTTGAGAATTATTCTTCTATTGCATTTCAAAATGGTGTCAACAGCCAACATGATATTTGCTGCAATAATGTTAAATGTGCAAATGCCAATAAACCATCTACAGCATTTTGTTATCATTATTAGTTTGCTAGTAAGCTTTTAGTTTTTTTAAAAAAAATAACATGTTTTTAACTATATTCATTACAGATGACAAACACAGCACAGTTGCAGAGGCAAAACCTTAGCGTGTTCAAACAATCACACAAATTGCCTGTTCCTCCAAAGTGATATGTTTATTGGGTTTTTTTTTGTCTTTGACCTCTCTCCTTCCCAACCTCTCCACCTATTTCTCACTTTCTCTAGGTCATCAGCAAACGGTGATGTTTAATGGCTTTCCAATCCTGGAGGTTGTTTGAGCCCTCTCAATCATAGAGCGACCTTCGACCATGGAAACCCGCCACCTCTTGACAATGCTCTGTGGCCCTTATTGTGGAGGATGTAGCTGCTGAGAGAGGGATCCTCAAACCTGCCAGGGAAGAAAATCATGTAGTGCACCTCTTTTAAAAAAGGAGGGAGGGTCTTTCATTCAAGTCCTAAGTTGGTTTTTTTTTTTTGTTTTTTTAATATATTTCCTTCTTTGTATTATGTGTAGCATTGTATTTTTAGAGATTGTATGTGGGTGTGGGAAGAAAGTGTGAGCTAAGAACAAAGCAACAGAGTGTAAGGGAAAAGAGATAGAACGAAAGAAAAAAGAAAAGAAAGTAAGAAAGAAAAAAGAAATTGTAGAGATGGTCCTCCACATCAGCCCTTACTCCAGTGCCTGTCTGCATTTCCTCGATGGCTTTTCCTGGAGCCTGGTGTTCCCTTGCTACTGGCTTCTGGATCGGCTTCTGGCATCTTGTGTGTCTACCTCACTAGAGAAGCATCAGCGTTCTCAAGACCCTTGCTCATTTCTTACACTATGTGTCCTGATTTCTGCGCCCCTCTACCTGATCCTGCTCCTCACGTCTCTGCCTTTTGCTTTGCTGGGCTTTGTCATCTGGGTTCCCCTGCAGGCTATCCGCCAGCCATACCTGTACACCTACCGCAAGTGAGTCAACATTTAAAATATTTGTTTCTCCAAAAGCTTGAAAGAACTATGATCGCTGTCTACAACAACAGTTATCTGTAAATATATTGTATTTAACTGCTATGATGGGGCACAAAAAAGGACTAAAAAAACAGAATGCTTAGGCAAAAAAAGATCATGTGGTTGCAATAAAATTATCAATCCAGTATTCAGTCAAATTCAACCAATGCTTGTTGATGCTTAATCACCTGGTAAAAGTCATCATTTCTGACAAAAATGATCCATCGGGGTTACATAGTTTTTTGATTTTGCCCCTTAAATTTAAGATATATATCTATATCTATATCTATATCTATAGATATAGATTATATATCTATATATATATATATAGTTTGCATTTGTCCCATAATATTTTTTTTTTCTTGCACAGACCAGATAAACACCAGGCTGAGCAGGGCCAGGCTGGGCCAGGTGAAGCTGGGACTGGGGAATGGAGGCCACAAGGCAGAAGCTTTTGTTTTTGCAGTGCAAACGTGTGCCTGCTCCCTGACTCTCTTGCAAGGTTCAACAATTTGTCAGACACACACAGGCGAGCTCGAGAGGTAGGGAAGAGAATCCGAAATGGTGCCAGTCGACCTCAGATTAAAATCTACATTGACTCACCAACCAACACTTCCATTAGGTGAGGAGACCTATTTCCTAATCTCTCCCTACATTTTCTTATTGTGATTATTGTATTATTCAGTGTAAGAAAAGCTTTCTTTGTGCTATTATCAACAGTGCAGCATCCTTCAGCAGCCTTGCCACGGGTTTTCGCCGTACCTCCTCACTCGACCAGCGTCCAACTAATTGCCCAGCTGAAACTGACATTGAACCCCACATTGAGTGCCCTATTCATTTCTCAGGTGCCACGGGCTGCCCAGTTGACCCCATTACAGGAGATCTGGGCTCATCTGAATGCCCCCTTCATCCAGTGAACAAGGCAACAGACTGCCTTCTCCACTCTGCAGAGGCCAATGGCAGCTCTCATGGTCCCATCCTCAACTCAGTTGAAGCATCAGATTGTCCAATACACTCTACAGCGTCTCAGAATACTCACAGTCGCCAAGACTGCTCCATGCTTGGTGAAGGTAGTCAAACGAAGCCTTCCTATGGTTGCCCACTTCACACCTCTGGGGTTCAAATTAGCATCAGTGCCCCAGAACCAGACCCCCAGGATGAAGAGAGAGAAATAGGAAACCATCAACCCGGGGACCAGGCAGGAAGAGATGCAGGCAGCATGACTGCCTCCAGGGAGTCCCTTCGTTACCATGGGAGTGACGGTGGCACTGGGATAGCCTCCACCAATACTCTGTCCCAAGTCCCTCGCACATCAATTTTTAAGCGTCCCGGAAAAAAACGTCGCCATGCAGATGAGACTTTTGACCATGAGATCTCTGCCTTTTTTCCTGCCAATTTGGATTTTCTGGCTCTGCAGGAGGTTTTTGACCACGGAGCAACAACTAGACTGCAACGCCAGTTGCACCGTTATTTTCCATACGTGCTGAGTGACGTTGGGCAGTATGGGTGGAAAGGCTGTTCAAGTTTCAAATTCCTGAATAGTGGGCTGATGCTTGCCAGCCGCTATCCAATTTTGGATGCACGATATGAGTGCTACCCCAACGGCAGAGGGGAGGATGCTCTGGCGGCAAAAGGAGCTTTATTTGCCAAGGTCAGTTTACATTGTCTTACATTTTCTTGTTGTTTGTACTGCAGTATGTTTACAATTATATGACTGCTGACCCAGGAAATATTGGGCTTGTGATTGCCAAGAGGTCATGTCTTTAGTTGCCTCTATTGTTATGATGTTGGTCTTACTTTCACAAAAAAAGGAGGTTATGTGCCACCCAGCATTTGTCTGTCTGTGTATATTTGTTAGCAAAATAACTGAAAAGTTATGAGCCGAGTTAAAAAAAAAAAAAAAATAACAATGGGCCAAGAAACAAAACGTTGAAATTTATTGATGTTCTGTTAATCTAGGGGGACTTTGAACTTTGATCTTGAACTTTGATGCAATAAGACACTAGCACGTAACGAAATGCCGTTTAGCATCTAATCAGAAATGCAAGGTGCAGCAAGTGCTAAATATACAGTATATACAATATAGACAGTGTGGTTATAGTGAATTATACACAGAAAAAATGAACATATGAGGGTATAAACCAGAGGTGGGCAAACTAAGGCCCGGGGGCCACATGTGGCCCGATGAGCTGTTTAATCTGGCCTGCAGAGCCTTTACAACAGTTTTTCCAAAAGTCAAATCAAGAAGGTTGCCAACTTGATTGGTTAGAAAGAACTTCAACTCCCTCTTCACCTAGCATGCTAACATTTTCTCTTTGAAGAAAAGAATGTGGGGCCAAACATCATCTGGAGCTTCATCATCCATCTCTAGTTTTTGCCAATTTACAGGCTCTTCAAACTATTTTCTCAGTTCATAGTCTATCAAGCATGATTTTAAGTTAATCTCTGACCCTCATTTGGTGGCCGGCCCCTTCATCAAGATCTAAAACCCAATGTGGCCCTTCAGGCAAAATAATTACCCACCCCTGGTATAAACAGATGTGCTATAGACAAGTATACAGTAGACCTATTAATATATATGATGTGCTATGAACAGGTATAAAGTAGTGCTATAAATATACTGTATGTAACTTATGTATGGGCAATATGTACAAGATATGTACCGGGTAAACTATACACAGAGAGAACAAAAGTAGATAAAGAGACTCAGTGTCACGCTTGATGACCAGACCCAAACGTATAACTACAGTTGAGCACACACATGGCCCTGCAGCATCCAAAACAATGCAAGTTTAATAAGGAAACACAACAAGGGTAACAAAACACACCAGCGAGATGAACTAAAAGTGTTCCAACAGAGGGTAGAGTAACTAAACACACAAACAAGGGAAACCAAAAGCGGTCCAACAGATGGGGTCAAACGGGAAATGGAAAACAAAGTGCGACGTGCTGGGCGAAGCGTTGAACACCAGCAGATCACGAGGAGAAACTCCCACAGTGGGATGAGGCGACCTCAAAAGAGACAAAAACAGCTAAGTCCAAAACCAGCCAGATCTGGGAACAAAAGAGATGCACAGGGAACTCTACCACTCAAGCGGCGAAACGATCCGACGCTGGTGACCAGGTGGCAGCGCCTTAAATCAGCTGATGATGGGATGCTGCGCAGGTGTGAGTCACTGGCTGAATGTAGGGTCGCCTATGCCCTCTAGGGAGAAAATAAAACAGACAAAAGACCTAGAGCAAAAAACAACCCAGCCTGAGAAAAGCTGGCTGCACCGATTCCTGACTGTACTCCCTGTCAGGTCTTCTACCCCCCACCCCCCAGGTAGAAGAGGAGGAGGAGCTCCTGATCCTTGCAGGGCATATTACATCTGATGAAGCCCTCTGGATAGAAAGGCAAAACATTTTCAAGAAAACCCTAAACAAGTCTAGTTATCCAGAGATCTATTCTTGGATAACTGTGACCTGAATTATTGAGAATCTACAGACTTCTTAGTTCACTTGGCTTCTCACAACTCATTCATTTCCATCATTTTTTGAAGCTTGATAACACCCCGATGTATGAGTGTAGAAAGAAGTACCCACCATAACCCAAGGAAAGGACTAAAATGACACAATGACATACACAAAGCAAGACCCTGACAAAAAAGGGGAAAGAAATAAACGTCAGTGTTTCTATCCCTTCCTAGCTTCTACCGTAAATTCTGGACTACAGAGTGCACCTGATTAAAAGCTGTCTGCTATTATTTTAGAAAGAAAATCTATTTTGTACTTGTATAAGCCGCACCGGATTTTAAGCCGCAGTCTTGGAACAGTCCTAAAAATGAACTAGTTCACGTTCATTTGTTACATTTAAATAAATAAGACACTGTTATTCTTCTTAAGGATTGTTCAGATATATTACACAGAAAGGTAGATCACAGGTGAGGATTTTTTAAAACTTTTATTTAATCCGCTTAGTAACATAAACAAATATATTACATACTGGTACATGCATATTACACATGCTTGTTTTTAACGGTGCCTGTGACGCAGCTACCCTGAAATATAGCCTACATTTGTATCGGTAACACACAACTACGTTGTATGATATGCGTTGCTGATGCTTTTTTGCTCAACAGTGCATAAACAGTATTCCAGTATCTCCTAATAGTTTATAACAAATACCACATAGTGCATCCTACCAGAAAAAGTCACTGATCGCCATCTTCGTCTTCCTCAGACAACTCGGGCCATCTGCTACCATTACCTCTGAAAGCTTTTGTCGTCTTTTAGCATTGGCTCAGTTTCATGCTGGCATCTCCAGCTTCTCACCATTGATTCATTCATGCTAAGATTATGTGCTGCAGCTAGATTTTCTTTTTCAACTGCCACTTTTAACTACTCATCAGTTTTATTGGTCTGTTAGGAGTTCCGGACCAGACCCAAATGCCACCACAACAGGGAAAAACGGGATTAAACAAAAAGCGCTCCACATAGGGGAAAAAAACACAGTCCAACTCAAAGCGCTCCAACAGAGGGGAAACACAGTCTAACGAAAAGAGCTCCAACGAAGGGATAACACAGTTTAACAAAAAAGCTCACACGCAGGGTACACACTGTCCGACAAAGTTCCGCCCGCGACGTGCTGGGCGAGAAGGTCGAGCTCACACAAATCTTCCCACGACCAGTCACTCCCGGTGGGGCAAGGCAACCTCGAGAGACAGGAGTTATCCAGTATAGTTCACAAAGACCAGGTAATCCAACGAACCAGCGAGAAGTCAAAACCATCCACAGTACACAACAATCTGACAACCGGAGCCAGGTGGCAGCGTCTTAAATCAGCTGCTGCTGATGAGCCCCGCGGCCCAGGTGTGCGTGATCAGCTGCCTCCGGTCACCTTTGCCCACAGCGGGAAGGGGTTGAACAACCAAAAAAAACCACACACTTCACATAATCCCTTGTCTTGAGGGGAGCTGAGGTCACCGGTCCCCAACATCTGCTGCTCAAATAAAAAATAATCTCACAGTCACAATCACATACCACAAATCTATAATATAAACACTTAGTTTATCACAACAACAGCTAGTTTTGTTGAAAGGTAATATTTAAAATAGAGATGTGAACACTAGATAAGAGAGTCAAGCTGTTGATGCTTGACCAAGAAAAAATCCAAATACTGCTTTCCCATCAGCAGCTAAAAATTTCAGCAACAAAATATTAGACTTTTATATTCAGGGAACATCAAATAAATGCTAATGAATGCTAAATCCATCCATCCATCCATCCATTATCCTACCCACTAAATCAATGTGCATACTATGCCGAAGCATTTGGTAGTTTAGGTCACTGTTGTATTCACAGGTCTCTTTTGGCGCTTTGAGTGGCCAAAACATGTAAGAGCTCTAAATCACCATGATGTAGTATATCTTGCACCCTTTTTTATACTTGATTGACAACAGCAGAGCATTTGACAGTAATTGTAGTTTGTCCTGGTATTGTTCAAAACAACATAAACTAACCGCATTTCAGATGTTCTACTGGAAACTTATTTCTTTCCTCATTATCCTTCCATCCATTACTGTTTTAAAGCTGTCACATGAGCTTTGCCTTATTGTGAATTTTGTTTCTTGAAGAATTATTCAGCTTCAATTAAAGCTGGGTAATCCTGAAATACCAATACCAAAATGGACACACAGATACTAAGGTAATACAGGAAACATAAACTATTATTGGCAATGCCATCTTTTTCCAAATTCAGTTTTTTTTCCAAGATTCTTCCACTGTATAATGTAGAA
>CAAE01011049.1:1568-20683 GCA_000180735.1 Tetraodon nigroviridis | reverse complement strand
CAGGTTATTTGTCTACCTTTCAGAAAATGATGAGCAATCTGTAAAAGTCCTCCTGGCAAGTCATAAGATAATTTTAGGAAGATATTTGTTCCTTTATGCATCTTGTCAATCATATTTAAGAGTCAGAGTTTAAGAGACTTGAGACTTTATACACCATGTTGCATCCTGTATATCATGGTTATAAATGTGTCAAGATGTTTCTTTATGTGTTCATGATGACTGGACACTCAATAATCTGAGTTCAATTGGTTTCATAAAACTCCAACTCATCATAGAAAACAGCAGAACTGCAAGTGCTATTATATAATTTGATTGCAAACATTTTGTGGCGTTAACATCACGTCCACCAGGTAAATGTTTCATTACATTGTTATTTCCTAATCCTCTGCATTTACCATTTGACTTGTTTTTTTGTTTTTTTTTTAAAGCAACATTTTTCTTTATATTTATAAATAGATCATAGCAGTATTGACCCTGATGTACTGGTCAAAATTACTGATCATTTTTTGAAACATGACAATAGTATGTCAATGTTAGTTTGTTTTTCAGGAAAACCGCAGCTGCCTTCATTCATACTCAATTATGTAACATTTACGATTGAAAGTGTTGTGACAACTCCCTAAAATGTACATGAGTACCTCTTTTTCATTCAAAACAAGCAAGTTAAAGTTGCAGGTTTGAAATGTAATCCTCATACAGTTTAATGGCAGATGTGTATGTATTCTCCGGCCTATATTATTTTAAAATGAAAATGAAATATTTACCACAATGTACACACAAGAAATGAAGAAGTGTTTTGCGCCTCTTTTCTCTATTTGCAACTCACCTTCGAGCAATTCTTCAAGCACACCTAAAAGCAATTCTCTTTCATGTGAAAATTTTGCTTCATGCGAAAAGAGAGGAGGAGGAAAGAGAGGGAAAATTCATATATAATGCTAACATTTTAAATTGCCACTACATGGCAGTATGCAGTATGTGTGATGTAGTTCATTGCTTTTTTGTATGAAAAAGAAAAATCACATGTATTAAAAGCCAAACCAAAATACTTTCCTTTTTCTATTTCAATGTAATATTTTTCTTAAAATGTACCACTAGCTATGACCAAAAAATTACAAGTCAGAAATAAAACTGACTGGTCACTAATCAGTAGGGTGGGTGTGAACTTGAACATAAGGGGCAGAGGTTTGTGACTGCTACATTAGCCTCCATGTTTATCTCTCTACAAATTCATTAGCATATCTTTAGGAAACATCTGATATCACAGATGTTAGACTCAGCCTGGCAGGCTTGCTGCAAACAGACAAACTGCACATCCCATAATAAAGAGACTCTTGTTCCATATCGACAGGTATCCTGGTTATGGCAACAGTATCAACATATAGTAGCATGTATAGTAATATGCAGAATAATGCATAGTGTAGATCACAGGAATTTTTAATATGTCACCAGATCTTAAAAAAATTGTTGAGACAAGGTGCCTGATGATTCTGGACTAAAGCACAAGAAGCTAGTCATTATCTTGACAGTCAAGGGGAAGGGTTTAATGGTTTTGGCAGCTAGCCCAGCTAACTCATTACTCTGCCACCTCAATGCCTTCAATGTCCCAGAAGGATGCATTAAAATGATGCATTGATTAGAGAAAATTCAAATTCACGCAGACTTTAGTATAGCATAGATCTAAGTCCAGCAATGCATTTGTGATTTAAAAAAATGCTATAGAGACACAACTTATGAACAAATTTATTTAGGGCACACTGTGATGGCTGTTAAAGATGGTAGGAGCAATATATTACACGGCAAAAAATCTTAGTAATGATGTGGGAGGTCCAGGTGAAATGCTTCTTATCTGTACAGCGATTTTGTCGATAACCCAGAAAGACTAACTGACTCAGCTTCTCATATTGATTTTGCTCTGGACTGAATGTTGGTGTACAACATATCAAAATTGTGCAAGACTATTATTTTGAAACAGAAAAGGCTGTTCAATATTCATTTTATTTCTTGTCTCATCATTGATGTTTTTGTACTAAATTCTAGCGTGGAAAACACAATCAGGTGATTTAAAATTAACAGTAGGTCAGATTTTCACAGAATCTGGACCTGAATGAAACCGTCTGCTTATTAAAGCATCTTGTACAGAAGGAAGAAAGGAAACTAAGGGGTGCTGGTTAATCACGGGCTTTACTTCCTATGCTGGGTTAAAATGTAGCTATTATGGTGCTTTAGACAAAATATAGGCCAACTAGTGTAACTTGCTTTCATGAATTTGCACCCCCCTTTGAAAGTCCTTGTAATATTTTAATGATGAGTCATGCAAATGCAAAATGGTGGATCTCTGGGCTCATCTATATTCTGCACCAGTAGGAAATGAGACAGAAGTGTGTAGGTGGAACCAATCACAGCTTTTTCTGGTCCGTGCAATCCTGTGAATTTTTGTGGGCGTGTGTCAGGCATGGCATAGGACAACGCTTTTTGGTCATCTGCATTTATGGCATGTTTATGGCAGAATCATGACTCTACCGTTCCGCAGATGTTGTCTAGACTAGGTTGGTTGATTTATTTTGAGGCCTACCGAGATGATAACATTCTGTCCATCATCATGTATTTCACTTTTAGTACTCAAAAAATGTCTGTCTTGTCACTTCCTGTTTGTGAATTTTCTAGTTTTTACAGAATCACAATGGCTGGAGGTCACAAACGCAGTGTTTACCATTATCCATTGAGCCACATGGATTTGCACCTTGCATATCTGCAGCTGCCTGTTTTCTATGTGTAACACCACCAGTCCATTTTTATGCCAACCTGTGTAAGTGTAATAAAACACAAAAATTGTGAGAAATTTTCTTTTGTACAAGCAGGACAAAAAAAAAACATTTTGGCACAAGCAAGATTGTGGAGGCTACAAAAAACACTGGTAGATACTGATGTCACACTAATGAAGTGTTGAAACGAACGCAGCGTAGTTATACCAAAGAGTGAAATCTGGAGGAATACAGTCAAAGGGATGAGTCATAGAGTGACGGGCCAGTGTGGTGAATAGGGAACTGTGGGAAGGGTGGCAGAGTACAAGGACATTTAGATTGATGAATCATCATACATAGGAGACAGAGACTGGAAAAGACTGCGGGAGGGAGAGCGGAATGATAAATAATGATAGATGAAAGTGCATGAGAGGAGGTTAATCATTTAACCTTTATAAAAAAGAAATTTTGGCAGCAGTAGGATAGGATAGATAGATAGATAGATAGATAGATAGATAGATAGATAGATAGATAGATAGATAGATAGATAGATAGATAGATAGAGAGATAGATAGATTTTTGCGGTCTTTTCAAAATTTTCGCTAAATCTCCTCTTACGATGTGCTGTTGTGTCTGGCAACAGATCATTCCGCTAATGCTCGACTGGATGAAGATCTGGGAGATTTGGAGGCCAAACCAACACCTTAAACTTGCAGCTGCAACACAACTATTTGCTGTGCTCCTTGAACTATTTCTGAAGCAGGGAGGCATTGCTGCTGACAGGTTTTTTGACACTGACCATGGCATAAAGTTGTAATGGGCCAAATTAGTCCCTGCCCACATTATATGCACAAGTATAATGTGGGAAGAGTATACCCAGGGGGTTTAAATGTCTTAGCCAGAGTGTGAAGCAGCCTGGGCCAGACCACACCCCTCAAAACCAGATTATACCAATCTTGTCTAAAGAGCTTTTGATTATATTTAAATAGAACATTTACCCACTAACATTTACAAGATATTTTGCATACGACAACCATGTATAGATTACTGCCTGCCGCTGTGTATGGTAATGCTTGTTTTGGAGTGTAATCTATCTTAGGCTTTAACCCAGATTGTGGGTATACTATGGCAGCGGTCCCCAACTTTTTGCACCACTAACCAACTAAATGGTGCACAACATTTTCATTGACCTGCCATTAAGATGTGGCGGTTAGGTACAACAAAAGCACATGATATGACATTTATGGAAACTGTGGCATTTAAAATATAATTAAAAATGTGTGTCAATAGTGAAGCGAAAACATGAGGCAATCAAGAGAATTTGGCAATTTTTTAAAATAAAATATTGTTCTGTTTCAGATTAAAATTAAAATGAATTGATGTAAGTTATTTATTTTATTTGCGCGGCCCAAACCAAATGAGTCATTGTTTAGTACCAGGGGCTGGCGATCGCTGTGCAGTGGCGTACAATGAGGATATTTTGACAATGTTCAAACAGTGGTAACATTGAAGTGCTTTTTAAGTATTCAATTCTGAATAACTCCCTTAATTTTAACCATTTTCATTTCACCCAGCAGTGCTGTTTTCCTGAAAAAAGAGTACAAAACTTTTATTATTAGATTAGATAATTAGATGTGTCCAAAAGTTTGCTTGTAAAATAACCTTACTCCTATTATACATCATTATCAGACATGGTCTTCAGGGCAGTGCAGTCATAGATAACGTCCAGTTATTTTGACTTTTCATTCAAATGTCCAATCAGCAGATGTGGAAAGTTCATCCAAAGTTGCCTCATATTTCAGTCCCAGTATTTAGATTTTTTTTTTGCTTTTTTAACCTTGTTGGAGGTACTGAAGCCCACCAGTTTTACATGCACATTCACCAGACCCTTCTGTATTGAAAAATAAAATATGATTTTTTTTTTTTCAAATTCAAGACATGGGTATATGTTTTACTGGTGCACAAAATGAACTGTGCATGAACATCACGGTATTCAAAGAACAAAACCAATACAATGCATGAACTTACAGCAAATTGCATACCTTATCACAAAGACATGACCGTTGTTAATACTACCACACTGAAATGGTTTTATTTTTAACCTTATGTATTCCAAAAATGAACTTACTGCAATTATACTATTTATTATTTTTAACATTTGAACAAACACGCATCACCTAATTTTCATCAGGCTACAATAATAATAATAATAATAATTTACTAGAAATCAGTGTTACTTCTGATATTGCCTTTGAGAGACCAGTTCATAGATGCGTGGTTTCCCCTTGGCAAGTGCCACATTCATGTCATTTTCACAGTAAAGTCTGTTCCTTTTCTTTGTTTTTATGTCAAGCAACCTCGAAAAGAATTGCTCACAAAGACATGCCGTAACAAACGGTATAAAAATGGCACTAATCATATGAGTCAGGTGTGTGTCTTGACCTCCGCTGAACCCCTGAGACTGACTCACTGAGCCCCTGGGGTTCCATCAAACCCAGGTTAAGAACCACTGATTTAGACTGTATAACAAATCAAACACAGTTTGGTTTCTGTGTGCTGTTTTCTTTAAGTCTGCACACTTGCGGTTAAACGTTTAAAGGGAGAAAACAAGACCCAGTCCTCCATGCTGCCTGTGAGTAACGCTGCACAGTTCAGTACCACGGACAGAACCCTGCAGAAAGGCACTTGACTGAGAAAAGGAAAAGAAAACATATAAAAGCAACTTTAAATATATGCTATTTTGATTGCCATTGGTATGTCATGAATAAAACGGCTCTTTTTAAATGTAACTATGTCTTAAAAATGCCTTTGGCAGACTTTCATTTCATTACAACAAGTCCAAAAGCGTGACTGGCGTTGTACAATCTAGACCAGAAAGAAAATTGCTCCACATCCCGTACCTCACCTGGCTGATCTTTCTTTTGACCTAAGCATCCACGGGATGTCTTTACCTAAACGCCCCCTATCAGAATCCTGGAAGCTAATGATTCTCCCTATTAGAGTCGCTGTCGCTACCTCCATATAATCTCTCTTTCTTTCTATCCGCGCCTTGATGTCGGTGCACATGAGGGCGTGACGTTGTTAACGGATCCCAGAGGCACCATCAGAGTCCCGCAGCTGCCAGCGACCTAAGGTCCACCCCCCCACCACGTCTGCACACTGCTGCGGCTCTAAAAAAGACGCATAGCCGCGATAGTGCAGCGACGCGCGCACACGACGCGCACCCAGAATCACGCAGAACCATATTAACATAAGTCTTGCATTCCCCGCAGCGTCAAAGAGTGGAGGAGAAACTGTGACTTTCGACCGTGTAAACGCGCATATTCTTATGGTTTGCCCTTTCCCTGCTATGGCCAGGAGGCACGAATCAATGTGCCGTGGCCATGACATTTTGTGATAAGAAAGTAAACACAGCAGACATGTAATAAGAAGTGAAAAGTGTCTGTGAGTGTGTGAAAGAGATAGAGGGGAGAGATGGAGAGAGAGGGGGAGAAAGAGAAAGGAGAGAGAGAGAGAGAGACGGCGCGCGCATGTCCAGTCCATCTATGCAGACTGTTCTCCAGCTCGCTGGTCATACTACCGAGTTTCCCCCGTCTTCTTCCTCTCTCTCTCTCTCCCTGCCCGTTTCACATGTGTTCCCGGACAGACAGTTCTCCTCTGAGCGTCTGAAAGCACGCACGCTGGAGGGGACGAAACCGACGACCCCACTATGGAATAGGAACTGTTGGACACAATTAATCTTTCTTCTTTCCCCATTTTTTCTCTTTTCTTTTTGTTCTGGCGCCCGTGCGCCTCTTTCACCCTTGCAAGAACCCGGTCTCCTTTTCGATGTTTTTCCATACTTTCTAAAGGGATAGAAGGACAGAAAAAAAATGAGGAATATCCGTTTTTCTTGGCACTTTCTCGGGGTGTATTCCGTCCTTTGGGGGCTGGCGACGGGGGCTTTCCCCAGCTCAGTCCAGATAGGTGAGTTGGAAAGATTGCCGGGTTTTACGCATGGATCACTGACACCCTGCTCCCAGTACTGGATTTTAGCGTACAACAGCCCCCAAAGGAAATGCCAAAAATACAGATAGATAGATATAAAACACTCTCTCCTTTGCAGGTTTCCGTTCACCTCTAAATTAATTCAGAATATTGTTGGTGAAAAGGATGCTGCTTCACAAACTGAATTGTTTGTTTGGTTTTTGTTTTTTTTTTTTTTACTTTTATGGGTTCTGTGTCGATGTTTGTTGATTGAAATTAAGGGCTCATTTATGCCTCAGTAAGCTGTGTTCCCCCCCAGTATTTTTCACTGTTTAATACACACTGCAGCATTTGCTCTCTCTCTCTCTCTCTCTCTCTCTCTCTCTCTCTCTCTCTCTCTCGCTCTCTCTCGCCCTCTCTCTCTCTCTCTCTCTCTCTCTCTCTCTCTCTCTCTCTCTCCCCCTTTCTCCCCCTGTCCTCTACATTTTTTTGATCCATAGAATCCTGATCAGGTAACTAAAGTTAACTAAATCAGCAGATCACTCACTGAAAGAAAAACACTCTCAGACAACATCCTGCATATCTCACACGCAGCCGGCATTGTGCCAGTCGTCTCTATTAATGTCAGCTGTGGGCGCACACGCATGTCAGTTCATTCACTAGTGTCTCTCCTGGAGGCAGCAGGGGGTACTAATGAAATTCATTTCATACACTACACATAATAGAACTGCCAATATAGTATAGATAGATAGATAGATAGATAGATAGATAGATAGATAGATAGATAGATAGACAGATAGATAGATAGATAGATAGATAGATAGATAGATAGATAGATAGATAGATAGATAGATAGATAGAAGCTCTGCAAAACGCAAAACGTAGCTGCACAGTTACTAAAATCTATTTAATAAACTCTCCAAACCACTTGAGAATCCATTTGCATATGCAGGGCATTGCACTGTTGACATGTGACAGCACACCACGCCTGCTTTATTCATGCAATTGAAACAAATGACCGTGTACAGTAACTAGTTTTTAATAAAAACCTGAAAACAAAGTCAACAAAAAATGCACTTTTCTCACTCCTTCCTTACTTTTTTTTAATGATCAGTGCCTTATTTTTTTATGTTCTGCATCCAACTCATCTCTTTCTGCTATCTCTCCTCCCTTTTAATTGCTCTCTCTCTCACCTGTAATGCATTGCCAAAGCTGCACTGTCTACAAGCACGATCCAGTTCAGAGCCTGATTCAGCAAAATTTAAGTTTCATCATTATGTATAAAGTCACATCTTAATCCACCTACTGTACATTATTGGTATGTAGATCTTTACAAACTGAAAGCTCTCAGAGGAAGTAACAGTAATCTCTCATTTCCTATGTTTCTAGTTTTGCTGTCTGTTATTTGTTCTAGTAATTAAACCTATCTTCTAGATTTAAGTAGCCAAAAAATTGATACATCACAAGGAACTATATGCCAAGTACAACAGCTGTGAATTGTTTATTCAATACATATCTCTGTAAAACCTTGGGTAAAATGTAGTTTCATTGCAGACATTTTAAGTGGTATACAGTTTTACACTATTTAAGAAAGGATTCCCTTCGGATATTTTCTTTATATTTATAATAAAGGTGAAAATAAACTACGTACATGTCTGGCAAATTGCAGTTTTAAAGAGAGCTGATGAATTTTCTTTTGTTTTTCTGCATTCTTATTTTTCTTCTAGGTGGGTTGTTCATTAGAAATACAGATCAGGAATACACAGCATTTCGACTAGCTATATTTCTTCACAACACCAGCCCAAATGCCACAGAAGCCCCTTTCAACCTGATCCCACACGTCGACAATATAGAAACGGCCAACAGCTTCGCCGTCACCAATGCATGTAAGTGCATATCTACATTTGTGTAAGAAAAATGAGTAGCGCACAAAAGTCTTTGCTTTCAGAGATACATTCATCTTTTTAGCATGCTGTTGGATAAAAATGTATTTAAATTCGAACCATAGTTGTAGAAATGCTTTAATGGCTTCATGTTGTATTTGTCATGCACAAGCTGAGGAGGCTAACATCAAAGCCATTTAAAAGTTGGACTTTCCTGAGCAAATGGTCAGTTTGAGAGATTTTAGGCGAGTGTGTTTAAATCAGCCCACGCACTGAATTTCCTGTTGTAAACAACCTTAGGTTTCTATCAGTAGATAATAGCTTCAATGGCCATTCTTATTTGAATTGGTGACTTGGCTGGTGGCAGAAACTCTTTGTTTACTATTGTTTATTATTGCTCGTGGCTTTCTACGATATAAGTTTGCTTTTTTATGCAACTCCAGTGTTTGGAATCTCTACTGTATTGAATGTTTGTGTGTTTGAAACATTTTGATGAACAGTTGTTGTTTATCTACTCTCTGGTCATGCTAGTCTGCTTCTACTCTAAACCTTTCTTTTTAATGTGCATTCTACTGCCTACAGGTAACTCCAAGCTATAATTCAAAATAGAGAAGAAATGACTAAAAGTATCTTGGTATTATTGACTTGAATATAACTAAATATGATTATAATCTAATTTATTACTTTTCAACTGTATTAATTCCTGAAATTGATTTAAATAATACATGAACAATATAGATAAATAGCCCTCTATTAACAGTATGTCTACCAAGGTTTGTAAAAGGGCACATTTTGACAGAAAGCTTTTGAAAGAATTTGAATGTCATATACTTGTTGAAATAAACTACTCGTAAACTAAAATAAATACTTGTAAACAGCAAGTCAAGTTGTTATACCAAAAACAGTTACAATATTAAAATGTTTCCAGAATTCATTTGAGCCAATTGCAAACCAAAAAAGACAAAAGTCTGAGGCATGTAATGTAAATTATCAAATAGTGTGACCTCCTTCCTGCCTTCTTCCTGCACTTTTCGAACTTTTTCTCCAACGTTTTTGCTGCTGGAACAGTGTAATTTCCCCGCTGTGGGACGAATAAAGTTCTATTCTATTCTATTCTATTCTCACAACCCATGGTTATTAGAAAATAAATAGTCTAGGTGGATTTCCTTAGCCCACAAATCTAATTGCATTTCACATCTCTTTCATCTCTCTGAGTAGGAAACTGCTAATCAAATATGGACCAAGTATTGTTCCTGAAACCTAGTTGCAGTTATTTATTAGATGCCCTTCCAGTAATTAGCAAAACACATGAACCCGTGCATTTCAAGACAATGTCCTTCAATCTTACTGAGCATAGTGACCACGGTTTAATAGCAATCCGTTCTGAAAAACCTGCATCTTGCCTAATTAGATTGAAAAAGATCCTCTTTTTTTCTAATTGATTATGTTTTCACAATTGTCCATTCTCCTTCAGGGTGTCTCTTTAACTTTTTTGCCTCCTTCTATACGCCTGTGTGCAGTTGCTCATGTTTCGTCTTCTTTTCTCTCTGCATAAGCATGGTAAATGAATCTTTAAATTAATCCTTGAGTCTCGCTCTGGGTGGTGTGCGGCACACCACAGAAGAATAGGGAATTCTGCTTCTGACCTTGGCTATCTCTTCTCTGTTCAAGAATTCAGCAAGTATAAATGCTAATTATGAAAAAGGACCCAACCCCCAACATTTTGCGTGTTTTGATTCTGCTCTGGTTTGTATATCTTCTTGTTTCTTTTTGAATGTTTTTTTCTTTTGTTGTGTCCAATCACATATCGCCTGCCTGTGTAGATCCAAATTTATCCATGACTCTCTTCTGCTTCTGTTTACATGTCTAAGCAATGTTCTTGATTATCGTTTTGACTCTTCAAAGGCCAAATGATCTATTTTTTTTATGGATTCTAAGTACAATTCTTGCTATTAAAAAAAAAAAAAATATTTTCATTCCTTAAGATAAGTGTGGTAAGATTTGAATTTGTAAAAATTTGTTTTGTAAAATTAATATGTGTTGCTCCTTTGCTAACAAAAACTAAACAAAAAAGTAAATCATTTAAAAATGTGAAGATGGTAAGGACCCTAGATTGATGAGGTCTCCGTGTCTATGCCAGTTGCAACTCAAAGATGACACTAGTCACATTTTTAATTTAATTAAACAATATAATCCATTAGTCAATATTTTCAGTCTATTTGCATATTACATATTAGAATGAAGTGTTTATAGTTCATACCATCACAATTCTTGTACTAGTTGTTATTGATCACCACTTATCACTCCCTGGTTACATCTGTAATCTTCAAAACAAGGTGAAAAAGGAAGTAACTACTCTGTTAATCTGCTGGGGTCCCTTAAAATGTATTTGTATTAACTTTGAAAAAAAAAACTCATTTTTTTTTTTTTCTGAGGGGGTGGGGGGGCTGTATTTGTAGTTATCCTAGTAACACCATTTTCGTATTTGGTGATTCCAGATATGATCTATAATGAAGAGCTGTGCTGCGTAGTTTTAGGTTTTTATATCTCTGCTTTGCTGTTTATTTAGATTGCTACAAACCATTGTCAATTAAAGGTCCAATTTTGTAAACAATGAATCCCATCTTTCACCTTGATGTAATTATTTTCAGCTGTCCAGACAGTTAGAAACACACCTTCTGAGTGTTTGTGCACACTGACGATAAACTGAATGTCACAGCTGGATGTGGTTGTCATGAGTTACTTGCACCTCGGCAACTGCAACATTTATAGTTGACCATGTCCTCTTCCTTCCAGTGTCATCCCTGGAAGGGAAGCCAGGACTACCATCATCATCATTATCATAATCATCATCTTTACTTTGCCCCTCTTCATGTGTCCAAAGACCATGAACTTCAATCAATAATGGCTTAGAGAACGTGACAAAGATTCAAAGGCTTTGACTCGGCCTCCAAACTCCCAAGATCCCAATACAATCAAATAGTCATTGTGATAGATCTGAACCATGCCCTTCCAGCCCATTCCAACCAGACTCTAAGGATTCGCTGCTGACTTCCTCATCTCTGTATCACACAGCAACCTTAGAGGTTCACTGTTTCATGACTGGTCATGTTAGAGTTGTGAAAAAAGGAGAAGTAGTAAAATGTTTGGCAACTGAGGCAGACGATTTTATTAGCCTGGTTGCTTTCTACTCCCCTCTTCCTTTTCTTTCCATTGCAAAGCAGTTTGGCGTCATCTTTATTAAGGGACCGTGGGCAGGCTTATATATCTTCTTAATGGTTTGCCTGAAAGAAATGGAGTGAAAAGATGTAAAGCCCTTGAATTGCAAGGACATTTATTTTGTACTGAGCCATTATATTCGTCACATATTTATGTGAGAGCTTGATGGATGACAGCCTTTATACAGTATAGTATAGTATCAGTAGCGGACCGTGCATTTCATGCCTAGGACTTCGGTGACGTCATACTTAATAGACCTCATACCATCAATATGATACCTCAATGTGAGAATCCCTTTAGAATTACACTTACACATTACACCCCAATGTGGCTAGTCAAGCAACGCTTAATTTCCAGGGCATTTAAAATCAATAACTTTTTGGAGAGCAGATTACAATACATAGATTGATTGATTGAGAGATTGCAGACTAGCCTGGCAATAATAGAGCAACAACCCCTTATGTTGTGTTTTGTCTGGTTTCGCCAGGTGATATTCAACAAAACGTTTATTTCATTTCCACTAGGAAATGCCAATCAGAATAATTCCTGGCTTCCTGTTTTCCTTCTCCCCCCAGCTCTTTGTCTTGTACTGCAAAGCAAATAATGTTAATAGACCATGCAGTATGTCTGAATGAATAGCCACATTCCCCTTTAGGTAATTTGACTTTGGATAATACAACGGCTTTGATGTCCCATTCACTGTTCCACACCTACACACTTGTGCACGCCCTGTCGTCCCTCGTGATCCTCGCCACCACTGTTTGTCTAATGTGTTTCATTAGGTCTCAATTTTCCCACTCGTCAAGGTACAGTAGATGCCTTGTAAAAAGGGGGGAAAAAAAGAAATAACAAAGGCTATTTTGTTGGTTCTTGTGAATGTAAGTTTGAAAGAGCAAAAGAAAGAGAGGCAAATTTAAAGCGTTACTCATTGCCAGATCAGAGGGGCGCTTATACAGAATGAATGCTGTAATTGTCTTGACATTCTTTTGTTGTTGTTGTTTTCTCACTGCTTAGCTGCTGTCATTTTCTAGTCCTGGTAGATTGTTTTTCCCCGTTTCTTAATTTAACTCGACGCACATGTGTGTGTGTGTGTGTGCGTGCGCATGTGACTGCACACAATTTAATGTTTTTCATTTGGCCTTCCCATCATACTTTTTTTTCCAACATATCACAAAGAAGTAATGCTTCCCTTTTGTCTTTCTGTTCTAATATACAGATATATTTTTTTTTTGTCCTGGTTGTATGTAGGTAGGTAGGTATTTCATTATTAATTGCTGTATATCCTCTTTTTGTTAAAATCACCTGCCTCAAAATCTTCCTGCCTACTTTTTGTCTTAAAAAAAAAAAAGGCCATTTTTTTACACTATGAGTACAACAAGCACGACCCACTACCTTTTCAAACGCAGAACTACACATGAACACACACAGACACGGGCTCGCAGAGAACAACACACCTTTAATTTGCAAACAAACACCCCAACGAGCTAAACCAAAAGCGCTCCAACGGAGGGTAGAGAAATTAGGCACGCGAATGAAGAAACCCAAAGCGCTCCAACGGAGGGATCAAACAGAAAACAACCCGCGACGTGCTGGGCGAGGCGTGGGACTCCCGCAGTCCACTGGGAGGATCTCCCACAGTGGGACGAGGCGACCTCAGAAAAGAATAAAACAGCTGAGTCCAAAACAGCCAGATCTGGGAACAGTATGGACGGACAGGAAGTTCTACCACTGAAGCTGCGAAACAATCCGACGCCGGTGACCAGGTGGCAGCGCCTTAAATCAGCGGTTGATGATGAGATGCTGCGCAGGTGTGAGTCCCCGACTGAGTCTCGGGAGGAAGATTGGACCAGGGACCTACGCGTCTGCTTCCAGATACGCCGAAAGTGGCAGATGTGGGCCCGCACGGAGGGAACAGTCGCCTATGCCTTCTGGTGGTCAAAGAGGGGCGGTTGGTACCCCAGCGAGTCCAGGAAGGAAGACACTCCCAAGGCTGCCGACACCAGGGAGTTGTGGGCGTATTTCACCACGGGTAGCCAGGAGCTCCACTCCATGGGCTTGCTAGCGGTCACGCACCTCAGGGTGTTCTCCAGGGTCTGGTTGGTGCGCTCTGCCTGGCCGTTCGACTGCGGGTGGTACCCCGGATGAGAACAGGAGCAGTGGTGAACAGTACCTTGAGTTTCGTAAAGGCAGTTTGTGCCTCCGTTGACCAGGCGAATGGCCGAGTGGTGGAAGTCAGGCCAGTCAGAGGAGCGGCCACCCGGCTGTAGTCCCTGATAAATCGTCGATAAAAATTTGCAAACCCCAGGAACTGTTGCAATTTTTCGAGTGGTCAGAACAGGCCAGTTCACCACTGCCTGCACTTTGGCTGGGTCTGGCGAGAGCTGCCCTTGCCCCACAACAAAACCCAAAAATGAAACTGTTGAAACGTGGAGCTCACACTTTTCAGGCTTAACAAACAGGCTGTTCTCCAGCAGATGCCTCAGGACCATATGAACATGCTGTCTGTGTTCCTCCTCGGATTCTGAAAAGATGAGGATGTCATCAATATACTCAAAGAGGAATTTGTTCAGCATGTCCCTGAGCACATCATTAACGAGTGCTTGGAAAACTGCCGGCGCGTTGGTTAACCGAAAGGCATGACCAGGTACTCATTGTGGTCCAGGGGTGTGTTGAAGGCAGTTTTCCATTCATCCCCCCGGCGGATGCGGACAAGATGATAGGCGTTCCGAAGATTTAGCTTGGTGAAGATGTGAGCCCTGTGAAAGGGGTGCAAACGCAGAGTCTATGAGGGGCAGAGGGTGCTTGTTGTGGGTGGTGATGGCGTTGAGGCCTCAATAGTCAATGAATGGCCGCAGGGAGCCATCCTTCTTTTGTACAAAGATGAACCTGGTTCCACTTGGAGATGAAGATGGATCAGGCCGACAGCCAGCGACTCACCGAGGTACCTATCCATAGCCTCCCGCTCCGGCCAGGAGAGGCTGTAGAGCCGACTGGAAGGCAGCGGGGCCCCCGGAAGCAGGTCGATGGCACAATCATACGGGCGGTGTGGAGGTGGTTGCCCGCTTCTTGGAAAATATCTCCCCAAGGTCGTGGTAGGTCTCCGGAACTGCAGAAAGATCGGCGGGTGTCAAACAGGAACTTGGGGACGCGGGGGGGAGAGCAGACCGGAGGCACCGAGAGTTACAGGCCATGCTCCAGCCCGTCAGGGAACCAGTCCCCCAGTCAATCTGTGGGTTGTGACAAACCAAGGGAAACCAAGAATCGCTAGGGCAGCTGGGGATGGAATCAGAAAAAACTGGATTGACTCGCGGTGATTACCCGACACTAAGAGCATTGGGGGGCTGTTTGAAAATGGACCCTTGCAAGGGTGCGACCCCCCAGGTCAAGAACACTCCGGGGCTCCTTGAGCTCAACCAGCGGGAGCCCTGCATGTCGAGACAGGGTCTCATCTAAGAATGAGTCCTCCACACCCGAGTCAATTAGAAGTGAGAGGGACAGAGATTTGTGTGCCCACAGTAGCGTCCCGGGAAGGGACAGTCCAGATGAGGAACGGCAGGTCAAAATTGCACTCACCAGCACGCCTGCCCGTGCTGACGAGCTCACTCTTTTGGCAGGGGGCAGGCCGCAATAAAATGACCCCCTTGGCCACAATACAGACAATGGCCGGATCACAGACAACAGAGTCAGAAACAGGAGAGGAAGCGACCGCAGCAGTCGCACCAGCGCCAGGCACCGTCGTGCCTACGCGAGTGGCGAGCTCATGCAACAGCCTGAATCAACACATTGACATTATGTGTCAACACCGAGAGGGCTTCCTGTTGGTTCCACAGCAAAGTGCCCTGCGATGTGACTGTGTTGTGTAGTTCCCCTGGATCCATAATGGTCGGATCATTCTGTCAGGTTTGATGACCGGACCCAAACGCAGAACTACACTCGAACACACACGGACATGGGTTCGCAGAGAAAAAAAAAACACCCCAACGAGCTAAACCAAAAGCGCTCCAATGGAAGGTGGAGAAACTAGACACACGAACGAAGAAACCCAAAGCGCTCCAACGGAGGGATCAAACAGAAAACAACCCGTGACGTGCTGGGCGAGGCGTGGGACTCCCGCAGTCCACTGGGAGGATCTCCCACAGTGGGACGAGGCGACCTCGGAAAAGAATAAAACAGCTGATTCCAAAACAGCCAGATCTGGGAACAGTACGGACCGACAGGAAGTTCTACCACTGAAGCTGCAAAAAAATCCGATGCAGGTGGCAGCGCCTTAAATCAGCTGTTGATGATGAGATGCTGCGCAGGTGTGAGTCCCCGACTGAGTCTCGGGCCGCCTACGCCCTCTAAGGATAAAACCAAACAGACAAAAGCCCAGAGCACAAAACAACCCAGGCTATGGGGGGCTGATGCAATTTAATCTACTTGTACCGGAGTTAGCTGCAGCCCTGTTTTTTTTTTGGTTTTTTTTATTATTTATTTATTTATTATTTTTTCAATCACCAAAGGGAACTCTAATTTCAATCACTATTATTAACATAATGAAAGAGGTAGAAGTAAACGATGAATTTTCATCTGTTGTGGAACTGGCACTTAAACGAAACCTTCGTGTATGTGTTTGTTTCCATGGATTTATGATGTAGATGAAAGGAAAAGCATTAGGCATTATTGATGAGTGCTGCCACTCAGTGCTTCTTAGAGGCTCACTTAGAGATGAGAGGCATGACCTTTACCACACACACACCCACATACACACACACACACACCACCACAGACACACGCACGCACACACACACAAGCTCTCCAAAGGCTTAGTAGATTCTTTGTTGTTTTATTTAATTTAGTTGAACACCTCCCCGTAGTCTTGTTAACTGGAGAAACATGGGCCTATTTGTACCGACAATGGTTTGCACTGAATACAACCTGTACCTGTTTTCTAGATTCATATTATTTCATATCTGAAAGCCATTATTGACTCTCTACCAATTATTGCCAATGGTCTATTGACAATTTATAAGAATAACAGGTTCCGCGGTGCAATAAATCACCAGCACTCCAATACAAAAACGAGTAAAAGAGTGGAAAGTGTGTGTGTGTGTGTGTGTGTGTGTGAGATGACGTCTAACCTTTTAAATGAACAGAAGTATGGCAGCAGTGGTATTTATCTTAGGACCTCATGTTTACATCTGTGTTTGCACACACGCACGCGTGCGCGCGCACACACACACACACACACTTGGATGTGCAGATAGTTGGACACTACCTGCTTTTGTTTTCATATTACATGTATCAAAAGTTGATGAAAACTATCAGTCTAAATTTAATGTCTACATATGTGCACTGACAATGTACTGTGTGTGTTCCACTCCCCAGCTGTAGCACGCAATCCTTATCCAGCCTCATCGTGGTACAGCAGGAGGTGTATCCTCACACTGTATTATAGACTCACTTACCAGGAACTAACTAACTGTACTTGTGGCATTCTCATAAATCAAAAAATATGAAGTGCCCAGTCATCCAATTTAATTGATAGAGTTGACCCCAGGCGGTAAAAGTAGTCATCGTCAACCTAATATTCAAAGCACAGATGAAATTTATTCTCTGCAACAAGCAATAGTTAAAATGTTCCAAACTTTATTTTGAACTTAAGCATTACACTATCCCCTGAGCTGCTTTCTTGTGCAAATATGGTCAATTAGCTTAATGCCATGAAAGTGTCTTGCAGTGCAGTGATGATACTCTTTGTATCCACTTAGGTTAATCTATAGTGTTCTATGGATTGTCCATGGTGTAGCTATTTCAGGCTTTCTAATTTAATGTGCTGGTAAAGCTTGATCATTATTTAACACCACTATTTAGTGGTGCTGAAGTCTGTCTGAAACAGGTGGAGCATATCCATCATAAAATCATTCATAAAATATACATATTTATTAGCATTCACATTCCAACATTGCTCAAATCATACAGTTTTAACGAATATCATCTGTTATGTGGGGTAAAAACTGTATACTGAACTAGATTTGCACATTAGATCTTTTCTAGTTAGGATACAAGAGGAAGCCTTGAACCACCGAACGCTCGTAGACATCAGCAATATCCAGTAAAGCTGTTTACCAGCATTCTGCTAAGTTTAAAGCACTGGTTAAAAGTGTGCTTTGGCAGACGGCAAACAATACAGTGTAAATATATTCTTCGTCAGTATAGAAAGTTGCAAAAGACATGTTTGCCAGTTATTAGAAATAGAACAAAACACTCAGTTGGATACCACCTGTACATTGGAATTAGCCAGTCATTGTAAGACCAAGGAGGAGCAGTTGTTTTTTTTTTTTCCTTTCTTTGGTAGCTGTTTGCAATTTTCACCTTTTCCAACTGAGGTATGGAGTGTAGAGTAATGATAGATTTTGCTTTCAAGCATAAGGCTACACAGTAGCAGAATATAGAAAGACTAAAGAGAACTTTGAAATCTTCAAGTGCATTGTTATTTCTTGTCCCGGTGCCAGGTTTAGTACCTGTCAAAGATAAAAAAACATTTGAATTTAAAGTGGACACAACAGAGTATGTTTTAACATGTCGATATTGCTCTGAAAAAATTGCCCTTCAATTCAGCCTTCTTCAGCCCTTTCCTAATTGCTGGGACTCTAATCAGATAGCATTTTGTTTGAAAGTTATACTTTTGTTTTATCTAATATATATCAGATTTTTCAGATATGTCTTCGTTCATGATTGTGCTTCTTTTATATTCTTTTTCCTTTCCTCCCATTAAGCGTTGTGCCAGAATGAAGTAGATTTATGTTTGCAGTTCCAACTGAAAAGGACAAGATAATCAGTTAGAATTCCCAACCTAAATCAGAATCAAAGTAAAAATCCTAGCTTATTGAAAAACATATATATATAATATAAAGAAAGATAAATAAATAATCGTTTCATAGAATGACTGGCAATATGGGATTTCTTGTTTTATTTCTTTGTCTGCCTGCAACATCCACAGATGTAAGCGGAGGGAAATTTTAGGACTGAGAAAAAGGAGTCGCAAGGTTTAGGGTTAAGTAACATTAATACCTAGATTTAGTATTCCTTTTCTTAACCATAACAAGACATTTTCTCTCAAGATGAGCAGATGTTCACTCGTTTCACATGTCTGCATATATATTTTTCTTTATATTTTAATTTATGTGTCCAATTTTCTGCCCTATTTGTCTGTGATTATCTACACTGCCTGCAGCAAAAAGAGGTTCAGTCATGATCAAACAGTGCTGCTGAGAGCCTTTTATGTTACCATGTCATCCAGCATTTGCATTTTTTTTTCCTGCCC
>CAAE01011015.1:2498-13517 GCA_000180735.1 Tetraodon nigroviridis | reverse complement strand
TGGGGAAGATAAAAGGATGTATAATGGGATGGAGGCAAACAGCTGTGCATTGCCAAGCTTTAACTCCTTACAAACTAAAAAGTGCTAGTTAGGCTGCCAACAAAGCAATTAAGATGCTCATGCAGTGCTCAGAAAACCCTGCAGTTGTCACAAATCTTTTGTCCTGTTGTCTGAACCATGTTGTTGGAAACACTCAGGTAATTTCAGGCAAAAGATGAAAGAAACTACTATTTCTTACATCTATACATGTTGCTTGGATGAGGTTCTGACTTGAGTGATTATAGTAATCATTCAGCGTGATCAAGATACACATGCACCTAGATCCAAACTACTATTGCCATTTTTAAATAAATTTATTACATGAGCCACAACAGCCTGATTACTATCGAAATCAGGGGTGGATCCGGCCTGCCTGGGGGTTCGATATGGCCTGGAGTATAAATCTGCATTATTTTTTTTAAAAAAAGAATGAATTTACTGTAAATTTCTTAAAAATCTGTGGTTCCGATATTGTCCGCTAGGGGCACAGTGTTTTAGTACGCGCAGACAACATGAAAGCAATACTGCGGACACTGTTCAGTGTCTGTTGGTGGCAATTGCATTATCCATTTTTCCTTTTGCCTCGCACCCTCAACAGCAAAATGTCTTTGTCAAAAAGGAGAAAAGTGGACACAGAGTGTCAGATTTTTCAAGAAAAATGAACATGTTCTTATATGTTCCCAGAGGTGAATGGGAAACCCGTGACCCTGGTGTGCCAGCAGCAAGTTCAGTGCTTAAAGAATACAATATTCGGCGCCATTATGAAACTCGGCATGGTGAAAAATACAACAGCTTGCAGGGAGAACTGAGAAAACAAAAGGTAAATGAAATGATGGTGTGGCTGAGGAACCAGCAATCTGTTTTCAGCCGGAGTCAAGAAGCCAGTGATGCTGCCGTGAAAGCCAGCTAACCTAATTGTGAGCCAAATAGCATTAGCATCAAAGCTGTACAGTGATGGAGAGTTCGTTAAAAACTGCATGCTGACAGCTGCCGAAATGGTGTGTCCTGAGAAGCAACATGCTTTTGCCAATATTAGCTTGACAAGAAATACCGTGGCAGACAGGATTCTGGAACTATCAGCAGATTTGGACCAGCAACTGAAACGCAAAGTGGAGGCATTTTTGGCGTTTTCTGTTGCGAGTGATGAGAGTTCTGATATTACCGACGTCGCTCAACTGGCCACATTCATTTGTGGAGTTGATAAGACTTTGACGGTCACAGAGGAGTTTCTGGAGCTTGTGCCTATGACCGTGTTTGGCAACATTGTTACTGTCACTGTGATCAGTTATGCATTAATGTTAAACTGAGTAAAATGTTGTTAAAATTGCACATACTTTTTTTTTTAAGTTCTTAGGTTGTTCATGATGTATTTAGTAAAAGGAAAATTCATTTAATAAAGATTTTTATAATTGACTTATTCTTTTTTGCTCTAATTATTAGTATTAGTGACTAATACAAAGAAAAAAAGTGGAGTTTACTGGCCCGGCCTGCTTGAGATCAGATTAAGGTGTATTCGGCCCCCAGACCAAAATTAGTTTGACACCCCTGATCTAAATGTAAATGTAAAAGGGAAAAAGAAAATTAGAATAATTTCCATTATGTGGTTAGTAGGAGCGCAATAGGACAAGCACCAGGCTGTGATGTAGTAAAAAAGATTCGTCCAGTTGGATCAATCGACGAAGGGGGGGGAGAAGGCTTGAGGGAAGGGGGGTAATCGCTTCTTTGCTGCAATTTGCTCTCACATGTCCTCATCCTTCATCCATTTTTTTGTTACCTACTGCTCATTCCTAATAAATGAAGCAAGCAGGGGGCAGCGTCATGTGGCACACACGGACGCACGCATGCGCACACAGACACACAGACACACACACACAGACACACACACACACACACACACACACCTAGAGGCAATCCAGAGTCTCCAGGTCTCCAGTCAGCCTAACTTCAATGTTATCGGACTGAGGAAGCTGAAGTGTCTGGAGTAACCAAAGCCAGGAGGACAGACAGGAACCTGGGATCTTCTTGCACTTTACCGGTCATACCCACATTATAAGGGTGGTATTTCTGTGAGTTATAAGATTTAGGTCAGTGTACTTTGTCTCCTATCATTTCTTCATTTTAATAAAGCACTAACAGTGCTTCTAAAACCCTTTCCCCCCACCACAATTTAGAAATCACTACTACTTTCAATTATTTAGTTATCTTTGTATAAACCTTGAGAGAGTTAAAAATGTCTTGATAGTTGTTAATCACTCCTTTGTTGAGCAAAAGGAAAATGATTTTTTTTTTTTTATTTGTTTCTGTCACATGCTATTCCAGACAGCGATTCCACAATTTTAGCAAAGTTGCAGGTCAACAGACAGGCCTTTGTTCACATGAAAGATACACTAATCTGTTTAATACTCCTAGAGCTGAATTAGATGCCAACAAAACTGATTTCCTCCTATTCTCAGCTTCATCAAAAGGCTGTTTTTGTACCGCTTCTGAAGAAAATATGTTGCATTTGCACAGCACTACACCTAAGCATCCATATTCAAATCAGAACAATTGAACAATCTAGGGCACAAAACCTGGTACTAATCGTGTTTACCTGATGACTTCTGTGTAGCCAGCACAAAGCTGGCTTTAATGGAGGTTTTTTTTTGTTTGTTTTTTTTCAACATTACCACATGCACATTTGCACTTGGTAATGGCCAGTGAAACCACAGTAAGGAACCAACTTTTTTTTCTTTTATGTTTACTGGCCAATAACTAATGTTTGAGTCTAAACATTAGTTATTGGCCAATAACTAATGTTTGAGTCTAAACTCAGTGCTGTGAAGCATAAGTGGACTCAGCATAATTAGCCGGTAACAATTTCCAGCAATAAATATGAAATGTCAATTTTTTTTTTTTTTGCAAACCAGGGTAAAAGTTTGAACAAATATCATTTTATTTAAAAGACTAGAGCAGCTGACACATTACTTACGCCCTAGTAATAATGTGTTTATGTAATGGTTTTAAAATAACTTCTTTAATTTATGCACATTGCAGCCACTTTAACACACCCACATACAGACTGTTTATCACATTTGGGCAGCCTCATGAAGAACTCAGTATATTGAATGGTCCAAGTTGCAGTCCGTGTCAGATCCTACACCACGCAGACCTTTAACAGACACTTAAAGTGTGAAAAGTATTAAAAAAGCACTTACTTTATGCCTCTCTTTGCTCGGTGCAACAGAAGCATCTGTAATTGAGGAGGCACTTTTCGCTCAAGGCTGTATCCAGCGGGTGATTCCGGTGTCATGGCTGTGGGCCACAGAGCCGGACCACTTATCATTGCTGTAGTGTAAAGCAACATTTCATGTTAAAGGACTTCTGATATACAACACAAGCTAAAAAGAAACAGTGTGAGAGCTCTCAGGTTTTGAATAAAATATTAAATCTGCAGCCAGAAACATGTACGTTGTATGAAATAAGGCTGTACTGTACTAACATAAGTATTTTTCTTATATATACACAAAATAACACTAAAATAACATCCTGGATTTGAATGAATAAAATATTCTTAATAAATACCTATTTTTTTACATAGTTGACAACAAAATCACACAAATTATCAGGGCAAATTAAATTCATTAGCCTACAGAGGTCCGGATTCAGAATTGCGCCTAAAATTTAACTAAAAAAAAAAAGTCTAATCCAACCTTGATGTGATGTCCTTAAAACAAGTCAAAATGAGTCTCCGTAGTGTGTGTGGCCTCCACATGCCTGTAAGATCTCCCTACAATGCCTGAGTATGCTCTTGATGAGGTGGGGGATGGCCTCCTTCCAGACCTGGACTAAAGCAATCAATGCCGTTGTCTTGGAGGAACTGCTGACACACTCTAGCCACATGAAGTCTAGCATTGTCCTGCATAGGAGGAATCCTAGGCCACTCCCACCAGCATATGGTCTCACAAGAGGTCTAAAGATCTCATGTCGGTACCTAATGGCAGCCAGGCTACAACTGGTGAGCACATGAATAGCTGTGCACCACCTCTAAAGAAATACCACCCCACACCATTATTGACCCACTGCCAAACCAGTCGGTCTGGAGACAGAAGGTTCTCCACAGCATCACGTCTTTATAATGTTACATGTGCTCAGTGTGAACCTGCTTTCATCTGTGAAGAGCACAGGACACCAGTGGCAAAATTGCCAATCTTGGTGTTCTGCCAATTTTGGTAGCCTGCACAGTATTGGGCTGTATGCATAACCCCCACCTGTGGACATCAGGCCCTCATACTACCCTCATGTAGTCTGTTTCTGTTGAGCAGGCACACACACATTTGTGGTGCACCAAAGTTCATTTTGCAGGGATCTGGCAGTGCTCTTCCTGTCCCTCCTTGCACAAAGGTGAAGATAGGTAGGTGCTGCTGCTGCTGCTGGGTTGTTGCATTCCTACGGCCTTCTCCATGTCTCCTGATGTACTGGCCTGTCTCCTGGTAGCACCTCCATGCTTTGGAGACGCTGACAGACACAGCAAACTTTCTCGCCACAGCTTGCATTGTTGTGCCATTCTGGATAAGCTGCACTCCCTGAGCCACTTCTGTGGGTTGTAAACTCAATCTTAAACTACCGCTATAGTAAAAGCACTGCCAGTATCTAAAAGGGACCGAAACATCAGCCTGAAAGCATAAAGACTGAGAAGTTGTCTGTGGTCACCGCCTGCAGAACCACTCCTTTATTGAGATTGTCTTGCTAATTACCTACAATTTCCACCTGTTGTCTATTCCATGTGCACAACAGCAGCATGTGAGATTGATCATCAAGCAGCGTCACTTCTTAAGTGGACAGTGTGTTTTGTGTTAAGTGTTGCATTGTGTTGTTTAAGTGTTCCCTGAATTTAATTTTAACTTATGTGTTTTAATTTTTCAACAGTGCAAATATAACATAAAATATATTAATATGAAATATACTGTAATCCTCTGACCTTAGAGCTAACCTCTAATGTTGTAAACAGCCTTGAGTTTGAGATCACAGTCGCGATCAGTTTATTTCCAAATACATATCTTACGCTGAATAAAGAATTCCAGAACAGTAACTAACCATGAAACTGTCAACCTTTTCTGCATGCATGCCCCATAGTGATTTGCTTACCATGCCACAATGTGAAAAACTTGATCTTTCATTTCAAGGAGAGAGAAAAAACAAAAGCTCAACATTTTTACTAAAACTTATATTTAGGCTTTTTTAAATTTCAAAAGTAACACTTATTTTTGCTGGTGGGAAAGACAACAAGAACTGATGTCTGAAATCAACAAGCTGATTTGACATCCTGTATGTGATCAGAAACTGTGGTAGACAGATTTTGAATCAGGGAAAAATCTATGATTCGTGTTTGAATTTTTTTTATTATACACATATATATATATATATATATAAATATATATTTTTTTATGTGCTCCACTGGGGGTCTCTATACATTGCTGTTGCACTGAGCTTAACATTAACGATGCCCAAGCTTCCTAAGGCTCAGAGCATGACTTTGAGGATTACTAAAGTGCAGATATCTCTAAGTCATGTTTGCATCCTCGACTCTTCCATCTATCCTCCTGCTGGTCCTTGATCTGACACACACACACACACACACACACACACACACACACACACACACACACACACACACACACACACATACACACACACACAGAGTTGTGGCTTACACAACCCCCTGGTGGTTCTATAAATCATTGGATCCACTCAAGCCACCAATCAAAAGGCATTTTAAAATTTGTTATCCTCTTTTAGGTCACCCAAGACTTCAAGATCTTTAAATGCTTTTCAACTGCCACTTGCTTTTTTTTTTGCTTACTACCAGCTTGACCTTTAATGCTGCCGTTGGGCCCCAATTTGCATTCAACACTAGCTGCCACATGGCTTCACAGCTTTACAAAGAGAAAAGATAGTTAGAGGGGGCTCTCTTTCTCTATCATTTTTGTGTGCCTGTGTGTTTACGTGTGTGTGTGTTTTCTGTTACTTGCTACATACTGAGTACCAAATATTCATTCTATCAGCAAAATGTGGATATTTTTGGGAACCAGACCTCATGAGTACCTGTCAGAATGCTGTCTAAAGGAAATATACAATATATATAGAAAAGTCACATAAGAAGAAAAAAGAAAGATTCAATAAATTGAAACACAAGGAGGCAGCAAAGAAATGATTTTTTTTTATATAGTATGAACACTGAGCTCAAAATCTGAAGGCTTGAGATAAACCAATGCATTGTTTTGTCTGTAAACAACCAGAAATGCAAATTTTAATCCTTACAACTAAGTTGAAATGGCAAAATGAATGCCAAGAGCGTTTCTCTCCTGCTGTGACATTGTTAGATAGTTGGTTGGAAACCATAGCTTTTCTAAGTATTAGGACAACATAGAATGACAAAATGGGAGGAAAAAAAAGTACATGGAAGCAGAAGCACCATAGTGAATTAAGGAGGGAGGGAAAGACAGATGTGAAAGGCCATAACTGATGATGGTGGAACGGCAGTAGCACGCAGCGGCCACTCTGGACAAAAAATGGTGCTCTTTGTGTACTTTAGCCTGACACAAATGGCACATGGACACCAAATCAAATGGTGTTCATGTATACGACCGCCAGACACTTATAGAACTCAAGAAAAACACAGCAAATATTCTAAGTAATGAAGACATTAAGAAACTCCGTGCCCTCGACTTGCTACGAAGACCAGGCCTCAAACCACCGGCACCACCTGACGCCGGTGACCTCGATAGAGGACGACGCAAGCGGTGTGCGAGGAAGCGGAAACGAGGCAAGCGGGCGGGTATCCGTGCTAGGCTAAAAACAAACCCTAGTCGGCTGGCTCTCCCGTCCATCATCCTTTCCATCGTCTGCTCCCTGGATAACAAACAGGACTGCATCCGACTTGAACGGGGTACACGGCGTGAGTTCAGAGACTGCTGTGTCTTTGTCTTCACGGAAACATGGCTCAGCGACAGAGTGCCGGACGCTGCCATCCAGCTAGACGGGCTAGCTTCGTTTCGCGCCGACAGAAACGAAGCTCTGTGTGGTAAGACCCGTGGCGGTGGCATGTGTTTACGTTAACATGAAATGGTGCACGGACTCTGCGTTAGTCTCAAAATACTGCTCACCGCTTGTGGAATTTGTGACTGTCAGATGCAGACCTTTTTATTTACCACGGGAGTTTACAACACTTTTCATTTTCAGAGTTTACATTCCTCCCAGTGCTAACGCTAAGGAGGCTAAGGAGGCAGCAAGAAGGTCGTTGGTTCACTTCCAGCTGCTGTTGGCCTTTCTGTGCGGAGTTTATATGTTCTCCCTGTGTGTGTAGTGAGGTTCCCAAGTCAAGTCAAGTGAGCTTATATTGTCATTTTCGAACACATATAGCTGGTGCGATACATATTGAAAAACGAAAACAACGTTAAACCAGGACCTGGTGCTGGAAGGACAACACAAAAGGGGCACAGAAAGGACAACAGGGCTACACAAGAAACAACATGGAGTCAACACAACATGCAACAGGACGCGTACATAGACAGGCAGGAATGAGGGGTGGAGTAGGGTGGAGTAAAGTGGAGTAGAGTGCAGTATATATCAGAATAAGGTGCAGACAGATATGTCAGAAAAAAAAGAAGAAAAAAAAAAAAAATACAAGTATGTAGGTAAACGCTGTAAAGTGCCAGTGCAATTGTCACATTTTTCGGTTTTATAAACATTATTCCCAGTAGTAGTGTTAAGGCAGCATGGGAGGATTGTGCAAACCTTTTTCTACAAAACCAGAAAGTTAGCAGCAGGGTTAGATAATAAATAATCAAATAATGTGTGGTGGCATGGAAAGTCTGTGCGTTCAGATCCTTCCATTGAGGAGCCTGATGGCCTGTGGAAAGAAGCTGTTGGTCAGTCTGGTTGTGCGGGCCCGAATGCTTCGGTACCTTTTCCCGGATGGCAGGAGGTTGAAGAGTGTGTGTGAGGGGTGTGAGGGGTCGGCCACGATGCTGGTGGCCTTACGGGTGCAGCGTGTGGTGTAGATGTCCACCAGGGGGGTTAGAGAGACACCGATGATCTTCTCAGCTGTCCTCACTATCCGCTGGAGGGTCTTGCGGTCCGCCACGGTGCAGTTCCCAAACCAGACAGTGATGCAGCTGCTCAGGATGCTCTCGATGGTACCCCTGTAGAAGGTGGTGAGGAGTTTGTTGTTGTTTTTTCTAAGTCCAAGAAGTGTCTGGCGGTCGTACACATGAACACCTTTTGGATTGGCGTCCATGTACCGTTTGTGCTCGGCTAGGATACACAAATAGCACCATGTTTGTCCGGAGTGGCCGCTGCGTGCTACCGCCGCGCCGCCATCTTGGATCTGGATCTTGGACCACCGGGTACTCCGGCTTCCTCCCACAGTCCAAAAACATGCAAGGTTAATTGGAGACACTAAAATTGTCCATAGTGTGCGAATGGGAGAGTGAATGGTGTGTGCCCTGCAATTGACTGGCGACCTGTCCAGGGTGTATCCCCTGCCTTCTGCCCTAAGATAGCTAGAGATAGGCACTAGCAGACCCCCACGACACCACAGGGTATAAAGCGGGTAGGAAGATGAATAAATAAATAAAAGCTAACACAATATTAATGGTAAAAAGGAAAGATTAGAAAATGGGTTGCAATCAATCACTAATTAACATTGTTTTTTGCATTTTATTTTGAGTAACTTGAGCAATGTGTTTTCTGGTTTCTCTGTCACATCAGCAGCACTAGCTCTGTAGCTCCGACACTCAACTTCCTTCAGACACTTTCAGAACCTAGTGGCCGGCTGCATCCGGCCGTGTTCTTTAAAGTCATTTCCGAAGATAGAGGGATTGTGGGAAACACTGGGAAATAAAGGAGTCCTTTCTACCTGCACAGAAATGCTTTTTATTGTAATAGTATTTAAATCAAATAGTGCCTGACCACATGAAAAGGCAGATATAAACACAAACAAAACAAAGTGCTTTACACACTTACCACATTCAAGACAAATGTGAACATGAATTTACAGTCCACATAAAACAATCCATCAATGGAAATATTTAAGCAGGCTGTCAAAAAAGACACATACCAGAAAAAAACACAAAGTAGTAAAAAGGCAGTAGTACTTTGGGTGCTTGCGTGCCTTTTTTTATTACTAGAAAGGATTGACAAATAAAGATTTTTCTTTTCCACTGCAATTTTTTAGGAAGCAAATAGACATGTTTTTACATTGAGGGTTAGGAAAATTGCTTTTCAGTGAACTAATTTACACACACAGTGTGAAAATCTTTTGCTGACACCTGCAGCAGAATTGTGAAGTGCCAGCTACAGATCCCTTTTTTTGGAAAAATGGATAACCAAGAATCTATTTACCTGGGTGAAACAGGACCAGAGAGAGAGAGAGAAAAAAAATACAGCTAAAGGGAAAGATAGAGATAATATAAGATCAGACACATGTGAAAAAAGAATCATCAGATTTCATTTTCAGGTGAAAACCACAATTATCTTATTATTATATAAATCTATGCCTATCTCCAAAATATTGCACCCCTCATGACAAGAGTGTGCAGAGAGAATTTATAATTTACCTTAGCTATGGACAAATAAATGATGATCACTGAAAAACAAGGCAGTCAGGACATATTGCTTCTTCGGGTATAATATCAGCTCTGGATGTATCTTTCCCAGGAGACAGGAGGTACCCAGGCATCCAAGTGGCACATTCAGATCACTGCTACAGGTGAACACAGGTACAGTGAAGGCTCTTTCATGGTGAACTCGCGTCATAAACCCACAAAGTCCAAGTCTAACTGTATAGGCCTATGAATGGATGGTTGTTGAGGACAGGGTGTAAAATTAACCTAGTTCCCATTCAAGTGCAGCACAAATGAAATAAACTGCATTCTCACATTTAAGACCACCCTAATGGGAAGTAAAAGATGCCACAGCCTTGATGAATACCCATGGCTGGATTAGCCTATGGTTTCCAGAAGCAGATTGACACTCTATTCTTATACAGACAAGAAGAAGAAGAAGAAAAAAGCAGCCTCAGCAACAACCCTAAGCCTGCTATTGTTGTTTTCTTTACTGCCCCAACCTCCAACCATGTTCAGCCAAATGGCTGATTGAACACTGCTAAATTCCTGTGAGATTACTTTAATCCATAATCTGGCGCAGGTTGAGCCTCCGTCACTGGAATGTCGTGTGGCTAAATTAAGATGTATTCCTGAATTTGTAGGTTGGGGGCACTTTGATAATTGCGATATTGCATCTGGACCATGGCGCTGACTGGACGCGTGTGTTTTCAAATGTAGATTGAGTGTAGACAATAGGACTTGTGATCTTTTGGGCCCACAGTTATGTACCAGGTCAGACAATCATGACAATGGCGCTGCCATTAGGAAGATTAATAACCTGTACTTTTAGGTCATACTTTACCATAAAACACCAAACCACATAAACATGCATATAAATATGCAACAAAGCAAAAAAAAAAAAGAAAAAAAAATGGATTTTCAGTTAGAACAATTTGATTTAGGTGGAAAATCACAAACCCAAAATGCTCTGGAAAAACATGCACCATAGTTTGAATTTTAAAAAAAAAAAAAATAATAAAAAAGGGTTTATCACTTATTATTAGCAACTCAAAAACCATTGGTAATTAATGAGCTGTGGGAACAAAAAAAATAGCACGCATCCACCCCCAAGCTATTTTTTTTTTTTAATAGCTATATTGTAACAGAAGCAAAGAGATCAGCATTACCAGCCCCTCTGATCTCACTGGTTACCTAATCCACCATTACCATAATGAAATTTTATAGAATCTCTTCCTAAAAGGATCATGCATGGATGACAGGGTAAAAAAGAATTAGATAGAGGAAAAAAATATGGGGGAAAGACACGTGGCACAAACCAAAATAGATTTCTTGAGCAATTTAGGTCAGGAAAAAAAAAAAAAAAACAACGGAAATG
>CAAE01011011.1:0-17500 GCA_000180735.1 Tetraodon nigroviridis | reverse complement strand
AGTTGAGCAACAACTGGAGCATCCCAGAACACTCAGCACCAGAGTTCTGTTGAACCAACTTTGCACTGCTCACCTGCTCCACTGCTGCGCCCTTGATGGTGAGGGGAGAGTCCACTACAATTTATTCCGTGCGCGTGCGTCAGAATCCAGAATGGGAATAAAACCAAGGAGATGGTTGTCAACTTCAGGGAGAATCAGCAAAAAAAAAGGAAAGAAAAAAAAGAACACAGTACCGCACGGTTCGTTGGTCTAGGAGTATGATTCTCGCTTTGGGTGCGAGAGGTCCCGGGTTCAAATCCCGGACGAGCCCTCATGATCTCGAAAGGGTCTCTTTTAATGTCCAGCAAGGCCCTGGGTTCTTGTCCTTGAAAATATATTTGACATTGTCAGGGTTTTTGTAAAATGCCTGACTGTAGCCAACTCTTGATAAGAACAGGAGCTGCTTTTTCTGTGCTTCTGTTTCATAAACTGCAGATCTGTGGTTGGTCTCAACCTGATGGTTCAGAGACATCAGGGTTCCATTCCTCCCAGTCCTCCCTTCAGAACAGCCAGGGCCCAACTGTCCCACGCCATCAGAGTGCACATGTGCCCAAAGAATCCAAGGTCACTTCCAGGACAGCAGAGACACTCGGCACATGTGGTGGGACATTCAGACGATCACCAACTACAAGACAACATCACCTGTCTGTAGATGTGACTCCTCCCTCCTAGATCCGCTCGCTTCGAGGCACAGAACCACATCAGTGTGAGGAAGACCCATCTCCCCTCCCGGCAACCAGGTGATCTGACAACAGGTGGTGCAACTCACCACATCACCGTCAAGGAGCAGCTGTGGAACAGGGACGTCGAGCTATTAGCAGTTAGCCTGAGGCCTTACTACCTGCAGCGTGAACTCAGTCATGTGATCATGCTGGCTGGGTACATCTGCCCCTCTGCAGACGCTGCGGCTACAGCAGAGCAGATTCAGGCCACCGTGTCCTGGTTCCAGACGAAGCTCCCACAAGCCCTCATCCTCATCTCAGGTGATTTCAACCACGCCTCACTCTCTGCCACTCTGCCCTATTTTAAAGAGGACGTTTGTTTTCACACACAGGACAACACAACTCTGGACTTGTTGTATGCAAACATCAAAGATGTATACAGCTCCACCCCTCCCCCCTCTTGGCGCCAGTCACAACCTCGTCCATCTGCTCCCTCGGTACACACCGTTGGTGCAGAAGGAGCCACCACAGAGAAAGACGACTAAAGTCTGGACTGAGGAGGCCAAGGAGCAGCTGAGGGACTGTTTCCACCACTGACTGGGACGCTCTCTGCAGCCCACATGGGGAGGACCGCGACCTCGTAATCTGAGGGTTGAGGGTTCAAGTCCCTGTTCAGGTAATTTTTGCATTTAACGGGCTTTTCAGTTTCCAGCCTGCTTATTTTGGACAACAGCCTGAAAGATTCAACAGAACTGTTTGTAACATGTGACACTGTGGGGAACAGCTCTCCCTCTAGATGTCCACAGACCCTCAACATAACCACTCCACTAAGAGCTATGTGGCTGCATGTTTTCATGGATAGATACAGAGATACGTTATTAAGTTCTGTTTTCAGGATTCTGGCGCATGCACACAAAGAAGATTGTAGTGGATTTCAGATGGGAGCACACCCAGCATTCTCCCCTAACCATCACTGGTGCAGCAGTGGAGCAGGTGAGCAGCACCAGGTTCCTGGGTGTTCACATCTCCCAAGACCAGTTCTGGAGCACCAACATCACATCTCTGGGGAGGAGACTGCAGTTTGTATTTGACCACCAGCCAGTCAGGATGTGGACGATGCTGATGATGGACGAGATCAGACTGGCATTTTGGGCTCATATGGAGAGTCAATAAAATGTAAAAGGAAATGTTGTTGGGGAAGGTGGAAATGTTGTTCTTAATTTACACCAGAACAATTTAGATTGCTCATAAGTCTAAGATAAACTTCTGAATAAAGATGAAAGAAAGGAAGAAAATACAGTAGATTGCACGTTTGACATAGATAAACACAAAAACAGTGAGAGCACAGAGCATCTCACTGGAGAATGTGGGCGTCGATCCTACTACCTCTCGCATGCTAAGCGAGCGCTCTACCATTTGAGCTAATTCCCCTCTCCTACAGCCTGCCAAAAAACTGGTGAACAGAAAACATAGATAGATTTTAATTATATACCAATGATTAAATTGTGTTTGGAAAAAAAAATCCTTGAGAGAAAAACTTGAAATTAGCAGCTCAACTTCAGTTGGTGCCAGAATGACGTCATTCAGAACTGCATTTGTGATGTCCTGAGAGCTCAGACTGAGAGTGTTTCTAGATCAACACATTATTACAATATTATTATTATATCATTTATATTTGGCATGCCGAAACACACAAACACACATACACACACAACCCCCCCCCCAAACAAAACGTTTTAGTGTTATTGCAGGGTTGGAATGGTCCTTGACTGACCTTGACAAAGGAAAGCAACTTGTCAAGACCTGTTAACCACAACGAATGTCAGAAGTGGGATTCAAACCAACGCCTCCAGGGGAGACTGGGACCTGCTCCAAAGGTGTTCCATCTTGTTTTATTGCTGCTTGACTTAAAAGAATGACCAATTGTTCTGCACTTCCCCTAAACAACAATCACACATTTGCTCTGCCAGGTGGCCATGCTCACCACACTTACAGCAGAGCTTTGGCTGTGCCTGCTAGTGCCTGGGGCCCCTGTTATTGTCCACAATTGTGAAAGAAGGCAGATGCTCCAGGCCGTGGAAGTCCTTGGGGGTCCTCCCATTGTTGGATGGGGACCCTCCAAGCACAAGTCCAGATACCATCTTCAGCTCCACCTTGGTAGCCTGGCCTTTAGCAGTGCAGTATCTTGTCAAGTATACGCAGATATACTGTCCATTTACAGTTCCAATAAAGATTTTGACAATGACTGTTCATTTTTGGGCCTTGTCAATGAGCTTTTCACATCCAGGTAATTGGCTTTTGACATTTACTTTTAACAGGTCCAAAGGTCACAAAGCTGTGCAGCAGAGCAAATGGGAAATTTTTTTGTTCCAGTTCAACAAATTTCTTACACGTAACATATTTCTGTAAATGTGCCATGGTCCCTGAGATGTCGAGGTTGTGGTGTGTATTTTTCTAATTTTTGTTGTTGTTGTTTGTTTTCTTGCCCAGAGGGTGTATTAGTCCAATGTCCTGTGGGATAAGAGCTTTACTGAGTTGGTCCAGGCCCTGATACTGACCACAGCTGGACCAGTGTGTTACTGGGCTGGTGCTGGGGCTGATATAAACCCAGTTTTCTTCCTGAACTGATGAAAATCCTCCACCTGGATGACAGCTGTTATTGAGTCTCCTCAACTCTAAGAGGAAGGAGAGCTGCTGTGTAGCCGTTTTTGTTGGGACATCAGTGTGTGGATTTCAAGTCGGGACCTCAGTGATGTGAACTGTGAGGGACCTGGACAGAACCTGGCAAAACTAAAAAGGGTGCAAGAGAGGCGGGTTCCTCCAACAATAGGTTATGTGAACATGTACACAAACACATCTTGATTCTTTAAACTACAAGAGGATAATTGATTTCTTCAAAAATGAGGAATTGAGCTACGTTGTTGGCAGGATTTGAACCTACGCGGGGAGACCCCAATGGATTTCAAGTCCATCGCCTTAACCACTCGGCCACAACAACACAGTGCAGACAATATGCATTTAAATAGTAAACTACCCATCCATCCATCCATCCATCCATCCATCCATCCATCCATCCATCCATCCATCCATCCATCCATCCATCCATCCATCCATCCATCCATCCATCCATCCATCCACTGCTTATCAGTAAAAATCAGACTCGTTTTTGTCTAACGATAAATTAAACAACTGACCCATCTGTCCCACACAGGGAACAAACTCTCCTGCTTCATCAGTCTGAACATCAGGGCCACTATCTTTTCCTTTGAGCTCCTGCAGTCTTTTGCGACACGCTGCTCAGAAAGCAAATCAAATTCAGGTGTGTGCTAATGGCCCGTCACTGACACGTACCACTGTAAAGGTGAACAAATGGGCTGCGTGCATGTGTGAGCGCAAGCTTGCTTGCTGCTGCTGGCCTCCAGAATTCTCAACAGCAAACAGGTGCAACACAGGCTGTAGTTACAATTCTGCAGCATCAAAGAAAAGACACGAACATCATCAGTGAACAACTCCATCAACTTTCTTTACATCTGTTTCAGCTTCTCTCCTTCTCCTTATTCTGGCACTTTTCTTCGTTGTATTGTCCCGTGTGTGAAAACAAACGTCCTGTTTAAAATTGGTCAGAGTGGCAGAGAGCGAGGCGTGGTTGAAATCACCTGAGATGAGGAGGAGGGCTTGTGGGAGCTTCGTCTGGAACCAGGACACGGTGGCCTGAATCTGCTCTGCTGTAGCCGCAGCGTCTGCAGAGGGGCAGATGTACCCAGCCAGCATGATCACGTGACTGAGTTCACGCTGCAGGTAGTAAGGCCTCATGCTAACTGCTAATAGCTCGATGTCCCTGTTCCACAGCTGCTCCTTGACGGTGATGTGGTGAGTTGCACCACCTGTTGTCAGATCACCTGGTTGCCGGGAGGGGAGATGGTCTTCCTCACAGTGATGTGGTTCTGTGCCTCGAAGCGAGCGGATCTAGGAGGGAGGAGTCACTTCTACAGACAGGTGAGGTTGTCTTGTAGTTGGTGATCGTCTGAACGTCCCGCCACATGTGCCGAGTGTCTCTGCTGTCCTGGAAGTGACCTTGGATTCTTTGGGCACATGTGCACTCTGATGGTGTGGGACAGTTGGGCCCTGGCTGTTCTGAAGGGAGGACTGGGAGGAATGGAACCCTGATGTTTCTGAACCATCAGGTTGAGACCAACCACAGATCTGCAGTTTATTAAACAGAAGCACAGAAAAAGCAGCTCCTGTTCTTATCAAGACTTGGCCACAAACACAGATTTTAATTTGTGAGGCCTTTTACAAAAACCCTGAAAATGTCAAACATGTTTTCAAGGACAAGAAGCCAGGGCCTTGTTGGACATTAAACATTCAGTTTCAAGGTAACGTGGGCTCGTCCAGGATTTGAACCCGGGACCTCTCGCACCCTAAGCGAGAATCATACTCCTAGACCAACGAGCCATGTGGGCTGCGTCATTTGCACCTGCTCAGCACCTCCTTCTGTTTCTTCACCACCTCCTCTTTCTTAAAGACCTCCTCTGCCGGCATCTCCCCCTGTTTCTGTAACTCCTCTACAGGCATCTTCACCTCCTCCTTTTCCTGTTTATTTAACATCTCCCCTGCAGGTGTATTCATCTCCTCCTTTTTCTCCTCTTCCTATTTCTTTAACTGTTCCTCTTCAGATATCATCACCTCCTTCTGCTGTTTTTTTTATCACCTCCCCTGTTGGTGTGTTGTCCTCCTCCTTCTCCTCTTCCTTTTGTTTTTTCGACACCTCCTCTTCAAGCGTGTTCTTCACATCCGTCTGTTTCTTTGAGACCTCCTCTGCAGGTTTCTTCTTCTCCTCTGCCTCCTCCTGTTTCTTTAAAGCCTCCCCTGCAGGTTATTTCACCTTCTCCTTCTGTTTCTTTAAGACCTCCTCCACAGGTTTCCTCTCCTCCTCTTTTTCTTCTTTTTTCGAGACTTCTTCTGCAGGTGTCTTCACTTCCTCCTCTTTCTTTGAGACCTCCTTTGCAGGTGTCTTCACCTCATCCTCCTCTTTTTTCAAGACCTCCTCTGCAGGTGTCTTCACCTCCTCTTCCTCTTTCAGGTTCTTTATCTCTCTTTTTGCCTGGACATTCTCCACATCTTTCTCCTCCCCTGGTTTCTTCACTTCTCCCTCTTTCCTCTTCTTCATTGTTTTCTTCTTGGGGAACAGCCAGTATTTCTTCACCTCCTCCCTTTCAGTTTGTTTTTTCAACCTGTCCTCCGTCTGTCTTTTCATCACCTCTTCCTGCGTCTTCAGCTCCATCTCCTCCTCAGCTCCTCCTCTCCGTTTCTGCAGATCAGCGTCTTTGTGTTTCTCGGTCTTCGACTTCTTGAAAAACCGCAGCCACACACTCATCTTTGTCGTCTTCTTCTCCGGTTCTGCAGTTCTTCTCCTTCTTCTTCGCTCCTCTGCTTCTTCTCTTCTCCTGCAGCCTTTTTCCAGAAGGTCAGCCTTGACAAAAGACTTGCATCTCTTGTTCTCGCCATCCTTGTCTTCTCCACTTCTGTCTGTTGCTTCACCCTTTTCGTTTTCTTTCTTTCTTTCTTTCTTTCTTTCTTTCTTTCTTTCCTGAACTTTACTGAACTTGTTCTGGCTGAATTGGCTGAATGATGATGGCTTTTGTTGCTTCCCAGCTGTTTCACCATTCACTATAGGTGTATGCTGCATTACTACATACATGTAGATCAAAGAGATGTTCAGACTTTCAAGATCAAAGAGATGTTCACACTTAAAAGATCAAGGAGATGTTCTTACTATCGAGATCAAAGCAGTGTTGTGATTTTCAGGATCAAAGAGGCAATCAAAGATCAGGGAGATATTAAGTGCACTGTACAACACACATCTGCACTGCACTTTATTCCACGTACCCGCCTACGTACCCGTCTACGTACCCGCTTACGTGCCCGTCTACGTACCCGCCTACGTACCGGTCCTGTAGCGTGGCGGTACATGTCTGTTGCACTTGTTGTACGTGACTCTATGTTGTCCTTGTGTAGCCGTCGTCTTTTGTGCCCTATGTTGTTTTTTAGCACCAAGTCCTAGAGAAACGTTGTTTCGTTTTCAATATGTATTACACCAGCTATATATGCTTGAAAATGAAAATAAAGCTCACTTGACTTGACTTGAAGAAGCTTGTTTTGCACTCAGCGTAACACACCAAAAGCTTTTTTTATGATTTGGCTTTTTTTAATAGATCTTATCTACCTAACTTTATTTTGGCTTGTTGTGGTCCGTTTATGTTGCATGTTTCTGAGTCACACTTTATATTCATGTTGCATTGTTTGGTTACATTTTAATAAAGCTTCTGTTATGTAAAGTTTGAATGGTTTATTTCAAGACCATTTTCGTACAAAATCCTGACTTTTTAACTTTTTTAATATTGCTAATCAGTTCACTTTTTTGTTTAATATGACAATAATACATTTGGATAGACATAACTTTATAAATTTAGGTTGTATTTGCTTCACGAATTTACACATCTTGCTAATCTTCTCTGTATCATTCCAATTTTAGTATATGTGCTACCAAAGTAACACAGCAGATGTATTAAAACAGCTTCTATATAGAAGGGTCAGTCTCGCCAGCAGTCTTGGTCACGGGTTGAGCTCAGCACCACTTAGAAACTTACTAGCTGCTCCTCAAGGGTCCTTCCTGGAGTCCTTCAGTTCAAGAATTCTGTATCTGGTGAGAAAATTGGTGTTTTTTTGTTGAAACGCAGAAGAGGCTGATCAAAATGATTCTTAATCACCCTCTGCATCAGACAGCCGTGAGTGGTGAGCTCCACACACACAAATGTACCAGCTCCTCCTCCTGCATGGCTTCTTTTCCACAGCTCCTTCTCCCTTAGGCAGTGTGTTCTATGGAGACCCAAAGAAGGTTGACAGGAGTTATTTTTATCTGTGACTTGTTCTTTAAAGTCACTTTTTTTGTGCTTGAAAGTAAAATGATTAAAATGTATAATACAGAATAAAATGATTTTGTTGTTTATTTTTTGACAGTAGAATAGAATAGATCACAATAGAATAGAAAAGTGTATATGTTTATTAATCCCCCAACAGGGAAATTGCACTGTTCCAGCTGCAAAATTCAACACAACTGTGTGTAACATGTGAAAATGTGGGGAACAGCTCTCTCTCAAAATGTCCGCTAACCACTCCAGAAAGCACTGTGTGGCTGCATGTTTCTCTTTAGTTTGTCGATTGATACTTTATTAAATAATATCTTCAGGATTTTGGCACACGTGCACGGAAGAAATTGTAGTAGATGCTCCCGTAACCATCAAGGGTGCAGCAGTGGAGCAGGTGAGCAGTGCCAATATTCTGGGTGTTCACATCTCCCAAGACCAGTTCTGGAGCACCAACATCACATCTCTGGGGGGTCTTGCGGTCCGCCACGGTGCAGTTCCCCAACCAGACAGTGATGCAGCTGCTCAGGATGCTCTCAATAGTCCCCCTGCAGAAGGTGGTGAAAATGGCCTTTATAGGAAGTAAAGGTACTGGTGGGCTTTCCTGCTGATTTCGGTGGTGTTGAGAGACCTGTTTATGATTATCTCCACGGAGGAGCCGTTGATGAACAGTGGAGGTGTTCACCCGGTGCTCTCCTGAAGTCAACAATCATCTCCTTGGTCCTGTCAATATTCTTGTTGGTCCAGTCATTCTTGCTGATGAGACCCACCACGGTCGTGTCATCGGCCAACTTGATGATGTGGTTGGAGCTGTGCGTTGCTGCACAGTTGTGAGTCAGCAGTGTGAACAGCAGGGGGCTGAGGACGCAGCCCTGGGGGGCCCCGGTGCTCAGTGTGGTGGTGCTGGAGGTGCTGTTCCCGATTCGATTGACTGAGGTCTCCTGGTAAGAAATTCCAGAATCCAGCTGCAGAGGGAGGAGTTTAGTCCAAGCAGCTTAGCTTCTCGACGAGGTGCTGGGGGATGATTGTGTTGAACGCTGAGTTAAAGTCAATGAACAGCATTTGAATATAGGTGTCCTTGTTTTCCAGGTGTGTGACGGTCAGGTGGATGGCTGTGGAGATCGCGTTGTCCGTGGAGCGATTCAGACGATACACAAACTGTACATGAACTGTACATGTGTTTTTTCAGGCTTGTTTGACCGAGGTCTGTAAAACTGTATGACTGCCTTCTCAAGGCGCACGGTTTTACTGTGTGAGACGGTTATAGGAACTTTTAGGCCCCCAAATGTAGAACTTTGAAGGGCTAATTAAGAAGCTCACTTCTGTCCACTAGATCAACTTTACTTCACCCACTCCAATTTGCCTGCTGCCCCTAACTTGTGCCACAACACACTGTGGTTGTTCCCTCACCCTCTACCATGTGTCAGGATGGCCGCGTGTTCAACGGTGCTGTGTTAAGGTTGCAGTCTCCCCTGGAGGCGTGAGTTCGAATCCCACTTCTCATTTCAAAATCCACTGTTGGAGCCTGAGGGCATCTCTTTCTAGGTCACTCAGGGTGTTATACAGGAATATGTTTCGGCCAGGCCCCTGGGAATAAGGTCCCAGTCCCAGTTAAGGTTGCAGTCTCCCCTGGAGGCATGGGTTCGACTCCCACTTCTGACATGTTAGTTATGCTAAATGGTGGTCTCAAACTCCAGGTCCCTGAAGTAACTCAATGTCTACACAGGATTTTTTTTAATACACTTTAATCATTTGTAAATGGATAAAATGTATCACACTTCGACCATGTGTGGTCACAGCAGCAGAGAGGGGAATTAGCTCAAATGGTAGAGCGCTCGCTTTGCATGTGAGAGGTAGTGGGATCGATGCCCACATTCTCCAGTGAGAAGCTCTGTGCTCTCAGTGTTTGTGTGTCCATCTTTGTTAAGCTGCAAGGTAAAAGCTTTTCTTGAGACCAGCCTAACTCACTTATTGTCTGAGTTAAAAATAATCTCACAACTTCCCCAAACAAGAGTTCCTTTTTCACATTAATGCCTCCCCATGTGACCCCACAATGACAGTCAGAGTTCATCCATCAGCGGCATTGTCAACATTTTGACTGCCTGGTGACACTGTGAGATGGGTGGGTGGGCTCACCTGCCATCCTGGTGACTTGCAGGTGGGGTGGGCGTGGTAAATGTCCAGAAGGGAAATAATCTTCTAAGATGATCTTCTCAGCTGCTCTCACAGTGAGCTGCAGGGTCTTGTGGCAGGAGATGGTGCAGGAGTCGTACTACACAGGGATGCAGCTGGTCAGGTTGCTCTCAGTGGTGCCTCTGTAAAAGGAGGACATCATGGAGGCCGGGGCTCTCACTGTATTTAGTTTCATTGCTGTTGAGCTTTTTTGGCCAGAGATGTGATGTTGGTGGTCCAAAACTGGTTTTGGGAGATGTGAACACCCAGGAACCTGGTGCTGCTCACCTGCTCCACTGCTGCACCAGTGATGGTTCGGGGAGAATGCTGGGTGTGCTCCCATCTGAAATCCATTACAATCTCTTTTGTGTGCATGTGCCAGAATCCTGAAGACATAGCTGAATAAAGTATCTTTTTATCGATCCACTAACTGAAGAAAAACATGCAGCCAAAGAGCTTTTTGTGGAGCAGTTATGAGGGTCTCTGGACATCCTGAGGGAGAGCTGTTTCTCACAGTGTCACATGCTAGAGACAGTTGTGCTGAATTTATACGGCTGTTGTCCAAAAAGCACAAAAAGCAACACTTGCCTGAACAGGGACTTGAACCCTGGACCCTCAGATTAAAAGTCTGATGCTCTACCATCTGAGCTACCCAGGCTGTGAGTCTGAAAACAAACAGTATTTTTTGCACAGTATTTACTTACCCAGCCTCACCCATTTGGATGTGCAGTCGTAAGGTGTTATTACACAGGTGAATCTGGAAGTATAGCAGCTATGAAAGAACCAAATAATGTAAGTGAGCGTAAGAAAATACCATAAAGTGCATGAGTAGCACATCAGTAAACATCACTACTATGTGAAAACATTGGTAAACATCAGTCCATCTGTGACATAGACACATTTGTTCCAGATTTACTGTATAGTGCAGCATAAAACAGTCTGATGATGTTTGGGATGGAGGACCTGGGAAATGGCTCCTTGTTGCACCTCGGATGTCTGGAACTTTCACTTCAGGAGCTGCTTCAGGGCCCCACGGTCTGATGCAGAGGATGGGAGGTGTTGTCTCTGATAGAGGACAGCTTGGCTAGGTACTTGGATGTCCTCACTCTCTCTGAGTCGAGTCTCGGTGCAGTGTTGGATCGGGGTTTTCTGCTGAAGTTGATCAACATCTCCTTTGTTTGGCTAAACTTGACAGTGATTCAGTTTACATCAGTCAACAAAGTCCATGATAATGTTCCTGAACTCGCAGTCATTTCCCTCTGACACACATCCCACAATGGAAGTGTTCTTGGAGAAATGGAGGTGGCAACTGTCTGTGGAGTAGCATATTTACTCGCTTATAAGACGGGAATTTTTCCTCGAAATTTCAGGCTCAAATTGGGGGCCCATCTTATAGGCGAGGTCTACAGACATAGAAAATAGTTTACGCAGAACAGTGTGCAGATATTTCACTGTTCACGGCAAAAATAAACAAGAGAGACCGTAATTACCATAAATTAACTGTCATGCGCGACTGAGAAAATGGTCCGGGATCGGAGAATGAAGGATGAAAAACTACAAAACGCTTCCTCCAAGACCCTGAAGAAAATGCGTACCGTGCTGGCACCTTACGAAGACATGAAGAGTAAACTTAAAGACTGGATTTTGGATCTTCGGGGCAATGGTTACGTGGTCACCCGGCCATCGATGGATGGTCGGGTCGAACGGACGGAGCACCCGCTTCATGAATCTGCATGATCTCTGCCTCCGACAGCGCACGCATATTGCTCAGAAGCTGCTCAGTGATGTAGAAGAACTATACGAAACCCAAAATTAAGTTTCTATTAAATTCTATTTTTTTCACCTTTCTGTCGTTACCTGCTTTCCTTCCTACCGTCTTATAAACGGGTCTAAACAAAATACCGACGATCTCCCAGGTGAAGCTGGGGGCCCGTCTGATAAGCGAGTAAATACGGTATGTGAAGTCTGGTGTGTACAGGGTGAAGAGGAAAGGTGAGAGGACTATTCCCTGGGGGACACCTGTGCTGCAGACCAAGTCAAGTCAAGTGAGCTTTATTGTCATTGTCGATCATATATAGCTGGTGTAATACATATTGAAAATGAAACAAAGTTTCTCCAGGACTTGGTGCTGGGTAGGACAACACAAAAGGGCACAAAAGGACAACAAGGCTACGTAAAGACAACATGAGTCGCGTACGGCAGTGCAACACGACATGTAACAACATGCAACAGGACAGGTACAAAGACGGGCAGGAATGGAGAGTGGAATAAGGTGGAATAAAGTGGAGAAGGTGCAGGCTACAGTGCAAATGTTGCACAGATGTTGCGCAGAGTGTGTGAGGTAATCACAGTAAAGTAAAGTGCCAGTGCGTTTGTATGACCACCACATTTGACACACAGAGTTGCTACATGAGAATACAGAATAGACGTGTCTGCAGAAGCAATGCCTTTGTTGCTAGCAACAAGAGCCATTTTCAGAAAAAGGTCACAGGTGCAATGTCAGGAGTGGAATTTGAACCCTCGCCTGCAACAGAGACTTGAATACAGTGCCTTGAACCACTGAGCCATCCTGACACAGATGTAAATAACCACTGTGCATGCTGGGACGAATGTCACAATGAAGAAAGAAAATTGGAAAAATAAATCAAACCAGCAACTGGTATGGGAAAAAATTAAAATTAATTAAAAAAATTGGGCACAACCACATGGAAAACAACAGAAAATGTATGTATGAAAATGAGGTGATACTCTCAGTTCTTGAAAGTTAAACTTTTCCTTCCTTTATTTTGTTTTCCTTTTATTATTGCAGAAAAGAAGCGTCAGCAGTCCTGCAGACAGAGCAGCAGCCGAGGGCTAAACCTCTGGCTAAAGCCTGCTGTCTGATTATAATGATACACAAACAGATACAGAAACAAATTACATGACAGCAAGGATGCAGGTGGTTTCATCAGCCTGGAGTTAACGGCAGTTGAAGACCTGGTGAGAAACCGAGAGAACACAAAGAGAGAACGTCTACCTCTGACACTGCTACTAGCACCAGTCTGGAGGATGACGTTCTTTAGGACTGCAGCAACAACAGGTGTCATAACCTCCTCCACACCCGCCCCGTTACGGGACAACCTGCGCAGTTTCCCGCGCAAAGCGGCTTCCACCACGCCCCCGGACCTGCTGCCCCAGCCAATCAGCATCTACTCCTGCTGCCAGGCCGGCCCCTGGGGGTTTCCCGCCTTCCGCTACCGGTACCACGCCCATTGGTCACTACCGGCATTTAAACCCGGGGCCGGAAGAGATCTGTTGCCAGATCGTCTCTGTGTTTTCTCGAGCGTTCCAGCACTTACATCGTGACCTGTATTTTGGAATTCTGATCTCTGCCTGTCCCTGACCTTGAGCCTGCCTGACCCTTGTCTGTCTGATTGTGAAACCACGGATCTCGACTACGGACTGTTTGACCCTGAGCCTGCTTAGCCCCCAGTTATTGAAGCTACATTAATAAAGACTTGTGTACACCAGAAGTCGTGTCGCACTTGGATCCAAACCGATCCCTGACAACAGGTGAGAAGGAGAGAGCCTAGCAGTGCATGGAGCCGGGATTAGCGCTGTGGGATGAGGACAAAAAAGGAAAAACAAATACTTGCCTACCTGAACATTCAGACAGACAACAGAAATGTGGGCCAGTTGGAAAAGGTCACTGAAGTTGCAATGCCCACATGCCCACCAGCACATCTCCTCTTCTTAAAAGCAACTTGTTTTTTTCTTTTTCCTCAGGGACTTTACAGCCTCCATTTTTCAAAGTTCAGGGAAAGGTGCAGGGAATCCACGGTCTCTCATTCTTCTTTTTTGTCTTCCATGATGACCACCTGCTCCCTAGAAGCAGCCGATCTCGTGGTGCAACGGTAGTACGTTTGACTCCTGATCAGAAGGTTGTGTATTCAAATCACGCCAAGGTCGACTTTCCCTGTTGTCTTTTGTGCCCCCTTGTGTTGTCCTACCCAGCACCAGGTCCTGGAGAAACGTTGTTTCATTTTCAATATGTATTGCACCAGCTATACATGTTGGAAAATGACAATAAAAGCTCACTTGACTTGACTTGAGCTTTTTTCAGGCCATCTTGGGCAAATTTCCTCCTGAGTTCGTTTACAATTAAGTGTGAAGCTTAGTATAACTCACACCACCATGAGTGTTGTTCTACTGCAGCAGGCTATCTGTAGTAATTAATGTTTCTAGTTTATTATTAGCATGTTTTTTCTACTTTATTTCATGTCTTTATTCATTGGGTAAATACAGACTTTCCTGAAGGGTAAGCAGGGAAGTTCAGGGTTTCCTGTGGGTGTGGCAAATCTCAGAGTGAAAAAAATTACACCAGGTAGTATCATGAAAAACAAAGTAGTCTGTTGGATGCTGGCAACAATCAAGTGTACCCACCCAAGAGACAGATGTCAGAATTGTCTCAGCAGCAAGTGGGGGAAGCGCAACCACACTAAATAAAGCACAATAAAGAGGAAATACGTTTTGATTTTATGTTTTCAGGAAGGTACCAGGTGAACCATTTTGCTTTCTGAGAAACAAAATCACTATGGCTTCTGCATCAACCCCTGCTGTGCATACCAACCACAACGGGAAAAGAAAACTGTGCTCGGCACCAAGTGATCACCCGGATTCAGGAGTGTGGCGAGAGGGTAAAGTTTGCATGCTGTCTTATTGCCTGATGAACGTAAAGCCTGCGACCCACTACGTGATTTTTTAAGTTGGCAATGAATTTGTGCCCCCACACTACAAGACTCTCTAGTCACATGTCCTGAGCAGCAGGAGAATAAAAGATCAAACTACAAAACTCATCTAAGACAGGAAGGTCCACACTACCTGAGTCTCACGGTCAATAGCCTGTTGATCTACCCTTGCCGCACAACACAAATGTCGTTTGTTGGTCCTGGATTTTGTAATCCTTTTGTAAGGATTTTGAGACTGGGTTTCAGAGTGTCTCCAGGGTCATTAGTCAAGGTACTTCAGCTCAGGTGGCAAGTGAAATAGTGACTGACCCCAAATTGGATGAGGGCGTCTGGGCATGTAAGCTGCTGAAAATCATGCAGTGGCTGCCTGGCTGTACTGTGAACTCGTTCATTCTGGTGTCTGTAAATGACATGATGCTCTCTTTTAGTTCATTTTCGTTCAAGACAGTGCCAGATTAAAAACCTGACTAAAACAGGTAACAGTGAACAGGCTTTAATGTGTAGCAGAAAAACACCCAATCTGGCAACAGCAGCCAGCAGCGTCGCAACGCCGAATGTGTCATCTAAACAGGAAGCAGCCTGGAGGAGGTGAGGATGGAGGAGCAGCAGGATGTGGTTTAGGACAAAACTAAATTAGACAAGGCAGCAAAGGTGCATCGTGTGATCATTGAAATTATTTTTGTGACCATGTTAAAGAGGAGGAAAACAAATATTTCATTTCTGTGCAAACCTTTCCTGCGGGCTCTTAAAATATAAATCAGCGCTTCAGTCACATTCTCAGCAAAGCTGAAACGGCACATTGAACTGTAGCATCTGGAGTCTTTTAATGTACCTGCAAGCATATAAAAAAATCAAAGGTGAGGAAGATTGTCCACTTTCCACCTGCATTCACTACCTTAATTAAAGGGTTGCAGCCTTCTGAGACATTCCATCAAAGAAAAAGATGTACAGACACTCTTGAACAAAAAATTTAAAGAAAACATAAGCAAACGTAAGGCGAAACTGTCTGGGATTAAGGATTTAATTCATTTTCAGGTAAAGCAAAACCACTTTCATTTCCTCGGTAGCCTGAGCCACATATTTCTGTGCAACTAGTAGTAGTGACGGGGCCCGGAGGGTCGGGGCTCCCTGCAGTGGCCCTGTGGGGGAGGGTCAGAGTCTTTCAGAGTCCTTGGTGGTGGACCTGCATGCATCACAGACACATGTGCCTCACTATTGCATTCTGAGCCCTGAATGATGCTTTACTGTCTTTGGCTCTGAGACTTGTGGAGGAGCAGCATTTCTAACAAATAAAGTGCTCTTTGAGGAGCCCTTTCCTTTAGTCTAATGTTTTCATCCTGAATGGGACGTTGCTTGTCAGGATTGAGAGTGGTAGCTTTAGCAGCACCATTAGCTTGACCTATCTCTGTTTTATTCACTTCAACAAGAACACTGTAATTGGTTTGCTTGACGGGGGTCTTTTTAACTTTCAGAGCTACTATGTTTAGACTCTGTAACATAAAGCTTGGATCTGTTTTCATCTCAGCATGAAAACAGAAACTGAACAAAGGATGGGATGAGAAGATAGACTGCACCGTCTCTTCTGTATTTTGTTCCTTGATTCACCAATGACTCTTGAAGACTGTATGAGAGCTGCTAAACTACTGGGTTCACCCCCCCACCCCCACCCAGGAGTATCTTGAAAGCTAAGACCTGTCAGGTAATTTACCTTTTGTGCATACGCTCACTCAAGCGGAAGGTCTGCAAGCTCTGCAAGTAGGACTCTGTTGTTGAAAACCTTGAACCCAGCTGTCATCACATCCTAGCATGCTGGGTAAGCTGCTAGGTCTGACGGTGTTGTTTTCAAGTCAAGTCAAGTCAAGTGAGCTTTATTGTCATTTTCGAACATATATAGCTGGTGCAATACATATTGAAAACGAAACAACGTTTCTCCAGGACTTGATGCTGGTAGGACAACACAAAAGGGGCACAAAAAGGACAGCAGGGCTACACAGAGACAACAGGGGGTCAATACAACATGCAACAGGACGGGTACATAGACGGGCAGGAATGAGGGGTGGAGTAGGGTGTGGTGAAGTGGAGTAGAGTGCAGTATATATCAGAATAAGGTGCAGACAGATATGTCGGAATAAAGTGCAGTACAGTGCAAATGTTGCGCAGAGTTTGTAGGTAAACGCTGTAAAGTGCCAGTGCAATTGTAACATTTTTAGGCTTTATAAACATTATTCCCAGTAGCAGTGTTAAGGCAGCATGGGAGGATTTGTGCAAACCTTTTTCTACAAAACCAGCAAGTTAACAGCAGGGTTAGATAATAAATAATGTCAAATAATGTGTGGTGGCGTGGAAAGTCTGTGCGTTCAGATCCTTCCATTGAGGAGCCTGATGGCCTGTGGAAAGAAACTGTTAGTTAGTCTGGTTGTGCGGGCCCGAATGCTTCGGTACCTTTTCCCAGATGGCAGGAGGGTGAAGAGAGTGTGTGAGGGGTGTGAGGGGTCGGCCACGATGCTGGTGGCCTTACGGGTGCAGCGTGTGGTGTAGATGTCCACTAGGGGGGTTAGAGAGACACCGATGATCCTTTCTGCTGTCCTCACTATCCTCTGGAGGGTCTTGCAGTCTGCCACGGTGCAGTTCCCAAACCAGACGGTGATGCAGCTGCTCAGGATGCTCTGGATGGTTCCCCTGTAGAAGGTGGTGAGGATGGGGGGAGGAAGATGGGCTTTCCTCAGCCTCCGTAGGAAGTCGAGGCGCTGCTGGGCTTTCCTGCTGATTTTAGTCGTGTTGAGAGACCAGGTGAGGTTCTCCTCCAGATGGACACCAAGGAATTTGGTGTCCTTGACGATCTCCACGGAGGAGCCGTTGATGGTCAGTGGAGGATGTTCTCCCGGTGCTCTCCTGAAGTCAACCACCATCTCCTTGGTCTTGTCGACGTTCAGGGACAGGTTGTTGGCTTCACACCATGCAGTTAGCTGTTGAA
>CAAE01011002.1:0-17282 GCA_000180735.1 Tetraodon nigroviridis | reverse complement strand
CAATGCAACTTTGCCACCAACCAATGCAACTTTGCCACCAGCTAATGCAACTTTGCTCATAACGAACTCAACTTTGCCACTAACCAATGCAACCTTACCAGCAGCCACTGCCACTTTGCTACCAACAAATATGACCTCACCTTCAGCTTATGTAACCTCACCACCTCCATCAACCACTCCTCCCTCAGAGGTCACAACAGCTTCAGCAGCTATTGAACCAAAAATTAACCTGGAATTTAAGATGCAGCAGAAGTTTACACAAGACCTCACCAACAAGTCCTCACCAGCATTTCAGCAATTAGAAGAAACTGTAACCACAGCTGTAAGATATTACTTTTTTTTAAAATGTTTTCTGTCTTTCCAGGTCTCTCTTCATTGCTTCCACTGGAGATCTTCCATATATATTTTATTTTTCTTTATTTTTTTACCATGTTATCAGTACCTAATTTTTAAATCAATTTTATTACAGCTTAATCAGGTGTATTCAGCAAGGTTTGGATCTCGTTTCCGTCGATCCATTGTCAACCGTTTTAGGTAAAACCATGTTCTCATTACTGATATACCCAACAGCTCTCTTTAGAACTCTAAAAATAAACATATTTATGAAATAATTTTATGTTGCAGACAAGGATCAGTGGTGGCAGATGTTGACCTGGTCTTTAATAATCAGAGTTCACTGCCAAACACCAGTTCAGTAGCTCAGACTTTGGTGGAGGCTGCTTCCAACCCCAATTTTACCCTCAGTGTCAACACATCATCTATCTCTGTAACAGGTAAGTTGTATATTTATTTATTATTTTATCTAACTTTGATTTTTGATTGTCTTAACTTTTTGTTAAGTGCAGTTGACAAATGCAATTGAGAATTTACATGGTGTAATTAATTGCTTCATAATTTAGTTGTTCAGACACCAACTAAATCACTGCCCACAGCTGTTCCTTCAACCACTGTAACAGGTAAGAAACTTTTCCCTCAGGGTCAATACATCATCTATCTCTGTTACAAGTAATTTTTTCCTCATTCAATGTGAATTATAAATTACTAGTTATCTAGATATAGTCAGCTAAGACATATAATTTAATTGTATTGATTATACTTGTAGTTGTCAGTTTACAAACTGAAGCCGCTACCACAGCTGTTTCCTCAATCCCTATATCAGGTATGCTTCAAAAGAAAGTAAACTGTTCTTTTTCTAAAATAACACCAGGAATTAATTTTCAGGTTAGTTATTCTAATTGTTCTTGTTTTTTTTTTTCCCTCTGAATTGCATAAACCTTATTAATGATAAAACCAGACAGTGCAACATCACCACCAGCAAACACAACTTCACTGCTGGGTAATGCAACTTCATTACCAGCTACGGTGACATCTCATCCTGCTAATGTTACATTAGCACCAATCCATGCAGCGTCGTCACCAGTTCAGCAAGCTGGCACTACAACAGTTGCTCCTTTGGCAAACTCGAAGATCAATTTAGAATTTAAGTTGCAGAGAAGCTTCACCTCACAGCTTCTGAACCAATCTTCTCCAGAGTTCATGGAGTTGGCAACAACAGTAAAAGCAGCGGTGAGTATTTATTTAAACCTGTATGAGGTTGCAGACAAACATTTTCAGAAATCCCGATTTTAGTGCATAAACACCTAAAGTATTACGAAAAAGGTTTATTTTCAGTGTACATATTTAGCAAGGTAATCTGGCATCTTTCTTTCTCATATAAGACCACAAAAAACATATGTATATACATATACACACACACACTTATATGTGTTGGCTGCTCTAGTTTGGATAGTGCTTGGTGGAGTTTTGTTTGACGGAATACTCTACTGAGCAACTCGGTCATTTAGTAAATTGATTCTGGCCAAAATCAGAATAGTCATGCTTCTGATCTGTAACAAACCCAGTCTTTTAAAGCACAAAATGGGATAATTATTATCATCATCATCATCATCATCATCATGGTGAGTTAAAACCTGCAAGAATGGTAGTGTGATGTAGCAATGGGTTGAGCATGTATACCTAGCAGACTTGATCGTATAAATGAAGAAAAAAGCTTACATTGTGGTATTGTTTGATATTGTTTTACTGTCCTTGATAGTGTAACATTTTCAGTGCATAGAATAGAATAGAATAGAATAGAATAGAATAGAGCTTTATTCGTCCCACAGCGGGGAAATTGCACTGTTCCAGCAGCAAAAGCGTTGGAGAAAGGTACAAAAGTGCAGGAAGAAGGCAGATAAATAGAAATACTTTCTGCATACATCCCTTGATAAAAAAATCTTTTTTTTTTTAATTTAGCTTTGAAAAAACTATAAATGACTACATCTATAAAATATTTAGCTTTTTTTTAAATTCTTTATCTCATTAGCTTGATGAAGTCTATTCAAAACGATTTGGCAGGGGATTCCTTCAATCTATAATCAAGTCTTTTAGGTATGGCATTTCTTATTTTTCTGTTAATGCACAAATAATCCTAAAATGTCATTTTATTACAAATATTAAAATTATTACAGCTTTATAAAATGTCTAAATGATATGTCGATGTGCCATATGTCATACTGTATGTCATGTGTCATTTATGTCAATCATCTTTTTTTTTAGTCAAGGGTCAGTTGTGGTAAATTCAGAGCTGATATTTAGAAATTCCAGCTCAGTTCCAGACACTGCCGCGGTGGTATCAGCTCTAGTGGAAGCGGCTTCCAACAATTCTAATTTCTCCATCCCAGTCAATGTCTCCACTATTGTTGCAACACGTAAGGGCTGTTTTATTTGGTCATGAATATCAACAGTCAAAAATTTTCTACAATTTTACTGACATCTTTCTTTTTTTTTTTTTTAGTTGTTACAAAAGGAAATACATCTACAAGCGTAACAACAGTGGCTTCTACGTTTACTGCTTCTTCTGCAGATACTGTAGCTTCTACAGTTTCTGTAGCTTCTACGGCTTTTGCAGCCTCTCACACATCAGTAGACATTACTAGTACTCAGTCTACAACAACTGCCTCAACAAATCCTCCAACTTCCAGCGAGGGCACCCTTGGTTTGACTTTTAGTCTAGACCAAACATTTACATCTGATCTCTCTGACCAAACCTCAGCAGCATTTCAGACATTAGCTGCAACTGTGATCAAAGTGGTAAGACATCTCTGCACCTACACTTTGTGTCTCTCACATCAAACCTGTAAGATGATTTCTAAAAACTGTGGTTAACTGGATATATACTTTTAATTGTCTTTCAGATTAACACAGCATGCTTGAAACTATTTGGATCAGTTTTCAGTCGTTCTATTGTAAATTCTTTTACGTAAGTCCATGCTTTAATCACAAGCTGAAAATCAGCATCATTTAGCTTTTAAGTGTTTTTCTAATTAATGTTATGTGTTGCAGGAGCGGATCAGTCAATGTCAACATGACGCTTGTGTTCACTAGTAAAAATGCTGTTCCTTCTGCCAGCAATGCAACGTCACTACTACGAAGTGAACTTAGCAACAGCACCTTAAACATCATTCCAGGCAGCATTTCCGCATGTGAGTAAAAAAATTGTTACAATTTTGACAGATTTGGTGTACATTCAGCGGTCACTGAATAATATACACTTTTTTTTGGGTCTCATATTTCAGATTCAACGTCAACTTCAAGCATGGCGATTCGACCCACAATAGGAAAAGTGGCTGTGCTTTCATTAACGCTGATGGCCTTGACTTTGATTCTGACAGACTGCTAGGTCTCTTCTGCATTCAGCTGGCCCATTATTTGATGGCGTATACATACACAGACATGTCAACAGTATGGCGTGTGGCAAAAGAAAGAAGGTGTACTAAAAAAAGGATGTATGTTGTTTTTAATTAATTAGTATTTTGAACATTTGATGTTCAAAAATCAACTGTATTTGTGTTTCATTCTATTTAACAGCAAATCATTAAGAACTGTCAGAATCCCGTCATCTGTCATGGAACTGACCATTCTCAGTACTGAAAAAGAAGTTAATAGGTCATGTCTGTTTTAAACTTAGTGTGTGATAGGAAGGTCACTCAACAAAGCCATAACTGCTCTACATTATCGCACAAAAATTGATATGCTTCACTTGTGTACAACATCCAGCACACAAAATGGTAAAAAAAAAAAAATGTTTTTAATTATTTTCTCAGTTCAATGTGTTTCTTTTTCTATGTTTTCTGGAGTGGGGGAAATGAAAGTATTCATCTCTGTTACAGTGATTTATTTGTGTGAGTGTGTGTTCTTGTACTTGCTGTTGTGTACTTGTGTTTTACAATCAAAGTGTAGAACTTTGTTGTGAAGGTGTAGAATTGGGATTAATATCCAGTTTAGGTTTGGGTTAGGGGGTTCGTTGTGATGGTTAGGTTTAGAGTATGCTTGAAGCTGATGCTCGACACCTTTATTAATCTTTTGAAGCAGAAATATCGCATAAGATGCTTCAAAACCTTGCTTCGTCTTGCAAAAAAAGTGACTCCACAAATGAAGCTTTTTGATGCTACACGAGTACTGGCGTACTGGCGATGGATCACACCAGTGTTGAATCCTGAATGGATTCAGTCTGAGTGGAAAAGACTAAAGCCTAAGTGAGCTGAAGTGATCTTGTCACTTTATTTTGGGAAAAACATCCTTGTAGTTGTCAGATATTTAAAAGCACAATTAAGTGGCCATGTGTTTTACATAAAACAACTGCAAAAATTATTATCTTTAACAAAGAGAAAGCAGGTAAATTGCATCACCTCAAGTGAATAAAATAAAACCTTTTTTATTTGATGAGAGTTTGCCATATTTGATTTTTTGGTTTAAATAAAATGTCCGAATGTCCTTGAAACATATAGCTATGATAGCACAATCATATTATAACACAAGTGTATTATTATTGTCTTTAAAAAAAGACAAACATTAGGCTTAAAAAGGCTTCAGTTGTTGCTTAATGGAGTCTCTTGTATACTGTATATATATATATATACATATCTAGAGAGAGAGAGAGAGAGAGAGAGAGATGAAAGAGAGGTTGAATGTCAGTTTCCTAAGACACCTGGATCAAGTGAAGGTTTTTTAAGCAAAAGTCAGACTAGATTTGAACTAGACAGGGTTACTAACAATGGCAGCATATCTGCTGTTGTGGAGAGACCTCGATCGATCTTTTTTCTAATGTTTGTGATTTTGTTGGCAAAGAAACTCATAAAGTCTTTGTTAAGTCTGCTAAGAGCTGCAGAAATAGAAGGCTCAAAGGAGCTGTGACTTTTTGTCAACTTTGCTATGAAGTGAAACAGAAAACGCTGGTTAGTCTTGTTGACTACTATTAACAAAGAGTAATAAGCTGTTCTGGCTTTACGACGGGCCATCTTATATGTCAACAAACTGTCTCTCTAAGCGCTTTAGGATTCAGCTGATCTGGATGAATACCACTTTCTCTTCATTCCTTTTGATGCCTGCTTCAGATCTTGGATATTTGGGTTATAGCCAGGTTCTGTTATGTGCAAGCCTCTTTTAGTGGGGCAACAGAATTTAAAACTGTATGCTGTGTGGCTACAGTGTCATTGACAAACCAGTCAGTTTCTGCAGTAGTAAAATTTAGATCACTATGATCTTATGCTCCAGTACAAGGTGCTAGAGAGGGTAGCCCCGGAACTTTAACTTTAATTTGTCTCTGGTGTCTTCAGATAGACATCTGCTGTAACAAACCTTTCCATCGTGTGCTGCTCAGTCTGCTAGAGTAAAATCAAAAATTATAAGTGAGTGGTCTGAGAAGAGAAGGTTTTAGAGAAAAACAAACAGGTTCTTATTTTTATAGTATAGGTGAGAGCCAAACCCAAAGTGTGATGATGACAGTGTGTCGGTTCATTTACTAACTGAAAGAAACCTAATGAGTCTAACAGTGAGTGTCACTGTGTACCAACCTGCAAAAAGCAGAAATTTGAAGTGCGCTCTGAAGTCAAGAGGCTGAATTCTCTAAACCCAAAGTCACTGAGTGAAACCGCACACGCTTTGTGCCCCACAGTCTTACCACCCTCTCCCCTCAGGTAGTTTGTTCTTGACCAGAACGCTTACAGGTAATTTTCACACAATGGCATTGTACTCTCAACTCGAATCAACAAAGGAAAAAAGGATAAACAAAGGCATGCGCCTCGGATCATCACCCTCCACCAACACCAGCAGGGGTGTGTCAGGCGTTTCGTAGTCGGACCCAAAGGTAGAACAAAATCAGGCTTTATTCCGGGCAGACACATGCCCACAGTTTCACCAGGGCAGGTGTTACATCACCAGGTAACCCAGCAGTCAAAAGAAAAACCAGGTCAACGACTCTGCCAACGACCCTACCAACGACCCCCGAGACATCCATTCAGGCCACTGGCATACTAATGCAATGACTCCCAGTTGACATTAGCATGCCAATGGTCAAAAAAGGGCTATATCTTCAAGCTCTGCACTGTAACGGATCAGAACTGATGAAGCCTTTTGGATAGAAGGCGAAACGTTTTCCAAAAAGAAAATTGAAACGTCCAGATGAACTCAGAATCTTTTCTCGGATAACTATGACCTGGATGACTGAGAACCTACACAGACAAATTACTAGCAGTTTTTTGTTTGTTTTTTTTTTGTTTTTGTTTTTTTTACCACCCTTCCTCAAAACACAGAAAACCTATATACCCTGGACCTTGCAATGTAGTCACTGGACAGGCCTTTGTTAACTTGCTTTTGGATGTTTGTCTTAGCAAGACAATGCACATTTGAAACTGGTGGGGCATGTTCCTTGCAAGCCCAAGGCAAAGGCTTCTCTGACATGTGAACAATGTATAGTGTTACGCCTTCACACTGGCAGACACACTATTCAAATAACTCTCATAAGTCTGCCTTATTCTATTGTCTATTTTGAGTTGGCGACTTCACAACCTATTGTCCAACAGGTGTCACTACAGCACCATAATGCAGCTAGTGCATTTGCACAGCTGGATTGCATTTTTTCTGCTAAACAGGTCCACAAAGATGTGTACTGCGATTTTACAACGCATATAATAGGGGATATACTGTAGTGTATACATAAAAACCCGTATTTTAGGATGGCAATGTGATGAGCTGGTAACTTGTCCCCACCTCTTGCAGCAGGGCTCAACTTCCCCAGAAATAAACTCAAGTCTAATAAAATATTTCTCCTGTTGCATATCTTTAAGCCCTATGGCAATTATATTTGATAACAAGGTAAGCAAATTTGTTCAAAGGCTGTTTACCTCCCGAAACAGAAGAATTGGGGGGTTAAAAACAACAAGGGAAAAAAGAAAAAAATGTAAGGATGGAAGTAGAGTTAATCCATGTACATAAAGCACACTTGCATATTAGACTTCCTTTTTTTTTTTTTTCGTAGAATCCCCAATGTTTAATTAGAACACATCAGCTACACTAGAGCTACATCTGTCACTGGATGAGGCCCAAGGTATTTCAGCTTGGCAGGACTGGCTTGGCTTCACTGCATTCTGAAACACAAGAAAGGCCTGACAAGAATGTTTAAAGGCCATTACTAATAAAATAGTTGCACCTGCATAAAATGCAAAGCAAGAAAATAACAGAAAGTGTCTACTTGCTTTATTATTTAGCTTAACTTAGCTTAGCTTATTTATTATTTTTTTAAATTGTTTGAATCATCGCTCATGACTTGCAACTATGTTTTTATTATTTCATGTTTTAAATTTTGATGATTCTGAATTGATGATGCACTAAATTGGCAAAAAAAAAAGTCTATGCAGATGTTATAAAACTAAAATAATACCCTTTGCATTTTAATACCGTTTAAACTGTAGTAAAAGTGCAATTTTTATGAACAGTGAAATAAATCCCTTAAATTTACACTGTATGATATTCTTACACTTTTAAAGTTTACCATTTGTTTGGTGGAATGCTGTTTGTGTACAATGTACAAGCATGTTATATATCTGCTCGTCATAACCTCCTTCCCATCCCTCCCACTTTCTTTTGTCTTTGTCAAAACAAGGTTGCCAAAGACAAACAGGAACTGCGCTTCAAACGTGAGCATGGACAAATAGCTGTCTTCTCTGCAGGTGAGATTTATTGTTTTACATCAGATTTTTGTTTAAAGGCAAGTGTGAACTATAGCTAAAGAAACATGTGATTACTGGTTTATAACATAGGTTGGGCTGAGCAATAACTGTGCCAAGCTTTCAAATCTGAATGATGCTGAATAGTAGTTGTTACTACTTCTGTCATGCCCTCATCCCAGCTTTTACGTTAATAGTTTATTTTTTTCAATCAAAATGGAAAGAAAGAGCTGTGCTTCTTCTATATTGATATACAAATCAAACATACCTAACTAAATCAACAAGACACAAAAACATTTGTTCAAAAACAGATAAGTGGAATTACAGGTTCAATTCAATTTAATTCAATTCAATTTAGATTTTTTTTTATGTAGCACCTTTCACAATAAAATTGTCTCTAGGTGCTTTAGGCACCTAGAGACAATTTTAGAGGGAAAACCCAGAGCCTGAAACCTCAGGTGAGCACAGTGGCTTCCTTTAAACAAGAAGAAACCTTGAACCCTGTGTTAATAGTGGACACTGCCTCTGTTGTGATGGACATGCACTTGACTTCTTCATCCTCCCTTTAATAAATAATCTACTCTTAGCTGGAATATTTTAGCAGTTATAACTGTTTGAAGTCCGTTTGAAATTCATTATTATTTTAAATGCAGACCACTGTCATAATGTATGTTTTCAATGCAAAAAGAATAGTGCCATGGAGTGTCTTTAACAAAAATGTGCTCTTACAGGTTTGGTGACCATGGACAACAGCAGCTTTGAATTATTCGGAGTTACAAATTCATCTCTTTTGTCTGAAACTCCATCTTGCGTCACACTAAGACATCTGGTGTCTCGCATTTTCCTCTATACCTTTTTCTCTTTTGGGATTGTCTGCACTGTTGTTGGTAACTTTTTGGTTGTGTTGTCCATTGCATATTTCAAACAGCTGCAGTCACCCACCAACACGTTTGTCATGTCCCTGGCAGTGGCGGACTGCCTTGTGGGCCTGCTCGTGATGCCTTACAGTATGATTCGGACAATGGAAGGGTGCTGGTACTTTGGTCTTCTCTTTTGTCGACTGCACTCAAGCCTTGATGTGATGCTCTGCACAGCCTCCATATTTCACCTCAGCTGCATTGCCTTTGATCGCTATTACGCAGTCTGTAACCCATTGCTTTATTCTCTGAAAATGTCCCATGGTCGGGTAGCTCTCCTCATCTTTGTATGTTGGTCAGTTCCAATGCTGATTTCCTTCGGCCCGATAATGTTGGATCTCCATGTTTCTGGTGTTGACATCGAGCTCCCTATAGACGTTTGTGTGTTTCTAGTCAATCGGGTTTATGCTGTCACAGCCTCTGTGGTTGCTTTTTACTTGCCGAGTGTTATCATGCTAATAGCATACTGGAAAATCTTCAAGGCCGCCAAACGCCAGGCCATGCAGATCAGCGCAATGGAAAGCCAGATGGCCGCTGGAGTGGGCAAAGACTCAAGCAAGAAACGACGGCACAGAAACAATATGAAACGGGAAAGGAAAGCAGCCAAAACGTTGGGTATAATCATGGGAGTTTTCCTTATTTTCTGGATGCCCTTCTTTACAATCAACATTGTGGACCCGTTCATTGAATACAGCACAGATGGGGTGGTCTGGGACATATTTTTGTGGCTGGGTTACATTAACTCCTCTCTGAATCCATTTTTGTATGGGTTTTTCAACCGCTCCTTCCGTAAGGCATTCCTTATGCTCATTGGCTGCAGGGTCTGTCTGCCTGGTTCCTCCCCTGGAATGGAGTTATCACACACTCGAAGAGAAGCAAACTGAATCTGTAAATCAACTATGATGCAAATACTATATGTTTATATCTGTACATACGCCACGCCACGACAGGTTGGCGCCTGTCGTGGCAGCAACACCCAAACCCGCTGGTGGACACCGGTGATAAGGGATGCTGTCGGGCTGGAGCAGGAGTTGTACCGGGCATTTTTGGCCTGTGGACCTCATAAGGCAGCAGACAGGTACCAGCAGGCCAAGCTGAGTGCAGTGGTCGCTGAGGCAAAGACCCGGGCATGGGAAGAGTTCAGTGAGGCCATGGAGAATGACTTCCGGACAACTTCAAAAAGTTTCTGGACCACCATCCGACGCCTGAGGAAGGGAAAGCAGTACACTGGCAACACTGTGTACAGTGAAGATGGTGTGCTGCTGACCACGACTCGGGACGTTGCGGATCGGTGGAAGGAATACGTCAAAGACCTCCTCAAGCCCACCGATGCGCCTTCCGGTGAGAAAGTGGGGCCTGGGGACATGTGGATTCTCACATCTCTGTAGCTGAATTGACCGAGTTAGTTAAAAAACTCACATATACATACATATATACACATACAAACATACACCCACAACACACAGGCATAATACAGTGGCATTCCTTATTTGTGACTTTTTTCGACTGACAAATGACAGATAACACACTCCACACAATCCACAATAGGTGATGAATCGGAACAGAATTGTCTGAAAGTCAAAAACACATTTATATGTTCATCAAAGCTAATTCCAACCTGGCTAATGTTCTTCAAATGATTAGTACATTATTGATTTGCTTTCCCTGTTAGTAGCATGTAGCAGAGCTTAGTTAAAAACTGGGAGGTTATGGGCCATTTCTTCTCATTGAACCACAGTACTACCTAGAGTCCAAGAATGGTAATAGTTTAAGTCGTTCTTTTGTCATGAACTGTGCATGAATTTTATTATCAAAAGGATATATTGTGTATTGCATGATCATTTAAAAATAAACATTTTGACTTATGTTACTGTTAGTAACTTCATGAACGAAAGTTTGTAATTTGTTCTTAGTAAATCCAACCTACATTTTCTGTGTATGTATAACTTTTCACACAGATGAAACGAGAATTAGATTTATTCATGACGAATGCCGCAAATGTATCTTATTTCTAGTAAAGTATAAAGATGTACCAGTCTTTTGTTAGAGGCCTTTTGCCTGCAATGGTTTTGTTTTTTGTTCTTTGTCCTTCATGTTTGTTTCCACGACGTCTCCGTCAATTTGTTTATGATAATTTTTGTGCAAATTAATTGAGATAGAGTGAACGATTTCCTTCCCATAACCTCAGAACTTTGTTAAAAATCATTTGTAAGTTGCTATCTAACTACATCCATTAAAGAACATAGTTGAAATATTTTTGAAGATTTTTTAAATTGCTAAATTACTTCATGTGGCCAGTTAATTTATTTAAAGTGATTTCTAGAATCTCAGAGAATTCAAAACCCTTGATAATTTAGACTTTCAGTTGCTTTGTATCTACGGGCCAGCTGAACTAAGGGGTTTGGACTTCAGGACCGGACCACCGAATTCTTGGTGCTGAAACGTTCAGAACTACTTTAAGAGCTGGGAAGCCCGAAATCATGCATCATCTAATAGATCCATTGGAGCAAAGCTCACTACACGTAACAGAGAAGCTGACCTGATCTTCTAATCGTCTGCTGTGTCTCAAACAGCTAAATTACTAAAAATCCAAAATTGATAAGTCTTAGGTTTAGCAGGAGAAAAACAATCTAAGGTTTCTCTCTGCAATCTTCTTGTTGCAATTTATTATAACCCTTGTTCAATATTTATAGATGTCAAATTGTTTTGTTCAAATGATCGTTTTGCCTGTAAGTTAAGTGAATTCTGTCAGTTGTTCTCCGTTTATTAACTGAGAAATACGACGATCAATGTTTCAGAACCTTTCATCTAGAAGACTGATTAAGGGTAAACTTTCTTACACAAAAAAACTATGTATTGGTTTCTTCTAATAAATGGAACTAGTGCCCACTAGCGAGTATTTTTGGAGTTATGAAGACCATCGATTAATTCCTGGAAATAAAAATTAATATATAACTGACATTGGTCTACATTACTAAATGGTGCAGCTATACAAAGCTCATTAATATATTGCTGAAAGAATGCTCAAAATGACTCCTGTTTGACCTTTTTAACTTTTCTGGTTGTTTTGCTGTCATAATCCTAATATTCAGACTATCTCTTTCCTCATTTACATTTGCACATAGATGCACATTCCTCTTCGTGTCCTTCAACCAACAGAAGCATAAGTAGCACATTTTCCAGACCAATGATTGCATAAACTATTGTACATATACAGGTTATACTTTTTGTCATTCAGCCCTAAGTAATTGTAATATGAGATATTTACACAAAAAGATGGTACTCAAAAATATTTTTTTAACTGTTTAATGATTCTTTTGTTCCAAGCAGTGTCTGGAACACAGCAGTAATACAAAAACACCTGGGAAAAACAATACAGTAGTCTAACAGAACAGTTGCTGATCATTTTCTTCCTCTGACTCCACTAAAGACTTCTTCAGTATCGGTGTTGAAAAGCCTCAGAAGTAATTTGTCACGTACTTTCCTAGTCTTTTTTACTCTCAACGTCAATTTGGCTCCAAGGGCAAATTTGCCCTTACACCGTCGTACTGTTCCTCTTTTTTTGGACCTTGATGTTAGGATCCACTGGCACTCTTGTGCTAAAGTGGCTCCTTGCACGCAGCCAGTTTGGGAACACAAGTTCTCGCCGCTGGTCATCCAAGCCTCTCACTCAACTGGGAGTGCCACTTTGGATGCACAAAAATCAAGTAGCTGCAAATACTTTGTCACACCTTCAGAAATCAGAGCTAAAATTAAGTTTTATCTCCTTGATAGATGCTTTGACTGAATCTATTATCTGAGCTGATATCTTATCTAAAACAAGTAATCTTTTTTGTTCATTGATTAAAAAAAAAAAAAAAAAAAATCCTCCATGCCACTTGCTGTAGCAATCCCTCAATTGTTACCTGTCCTGGTGAGAGGCAGGTCCATAATTACTATTTTGTCTGGTCCAAAGAAACTCTTAGCTAGCTTTTTTTTGTGTGAATTTGCTGAACTTTTTACCTTTTTCTTGTAGTCAGAAGGGAGTTTCTGTTTGTGCCCTGATGGACAAGCCTTTTCGCTGCCTTTTTCTTTGTGGCGATGACTCTGGCTTTCAATCAGATCTGCATAGTGTAAACAACTTGGCCGTCTGCTCTCTGCGTGTTTAAGAACATATTCAAGTTTGGGCCATCTGCTTTAATTACCTCTGAAAGCTTTTGTCATCTTTTTGCACTGAGTCGGTCTTTTATGCTGTTGCCTCCAATGTTTTATCATTGATTTATTGATGCCAAGCCTACATGTAACACCTATGTTCAGTCTTCCTCCTACAGTCAAAGACATCCATTTAGCACACAAACATATGTTGACCCAAAAAAAAAACTACCCTCTTCATGTACTGAATTAGTGGGTGCATCAGATTGTTATAGAGTCGCGCTATCATTCTTTAATGGGCCCTCTGTGTCTCCTTGTTTTCTTTTAGGAGCTCCTGGGTGTGTGCAAACATGCATGCCATCTCTAAATGCAAAGTTGTCAGCCTGCAGTCTGTGGGGGTTAAGTGGTGACACTGAAAGTGTCAACAACAAAGGTGGGCGGACTAAGTAGAGAGGGCTGACTATTTGCGGAGATGCATTCCTTTAAAATGCACAAAATAAATGTTCTCAATTCAGCTATCAAACTGTGACACTGTGTTTGTAAGCTAAATAAATGACACTTAATTTTTCTGTACCAAAACTGCCATGTTTTTGTAGTAAATTTGGCTAACGTATGGGCATGACTTTATAAAAAATATATTGCATTTTACAATTATATTAAGCACCACATTAAATGCCTCCTAGACTTCTACATTTTTTTCCCACAGATTTTATTAGCTCTGTAAATCTGAGTTCACCTTAGAATAACAGATATAATAAACTTCATTTAATTAATTGTTGGGGCTGAAGGGGGTTGACACTGATAGAATTAGGCCATGTTGTGTTGGTTGCCATTACAGATAAATACAAAAAGAAAAACAAATCTACGCTACAATAATTGATGATGACATAATTTTCAGTATGCACCACTGTACTTTTTTTTTAATCTTAGCACTGGACAAAGATAAACCTTCTAGAATTATTGTACTGTGTGTGGTGCCTCTGGACTTTTGACTATATTCTTTACAGAAATTAGCAAAACTAGGTCGAATTAAGATTAAGGTTAAAGTTCTTATGGGGGCATCGTCCAATTTACATCCAGTGTTTGAGTCATGCACCTCAGGCTGTTATATCTCCAACCTGATGTAAAGAGTTTAAAGAGGCTGTTTATGGGAAGAAAGCGGCAGTTGTTTTGGATCTTCATCTTCCCCTCTGTCCCCCTATCTGAGAAACAGTCTGATGGATACAAATTCTAAATGTATTAATAAATTCATCAATATCTGCAAAGGCCTTGCATCTAGCATGTCTGTATTTTCTTTTGCACTGAGAAACAACTCTGTTTTGCAGTGAAAGTAATTGTTTGTGGTAATCAGAAAGCAGACATGTTGAAGAGAAACTTAATTGCTTTTTTAAAGTTTACATATCTGTCTGTTTCCAGCTCATCCTGGTGCAATTCTAGGTTGAGTTTATTAATCCACTCATGGTGGATCCACATCTGGTAAATTGGCACACATTACATATTTTGTATTAAAATAATATTCAGAACAGTTTCCTGATTTGTAGATGCACAAACAACCTGCTGGTAATGGACCCATTTGTGACCACATTGGATTTTAATAATTTAAAAACACAAACGACAATACAGGACGATAAAGACACAACATTCATACATGCACAACAATCCACAGCAGTCACTTCGTGACATCGGCAGGGTTTCAATGCTGTTCAAACACAACCCTTATATTCATGAAAATAGAATGAGAAGTCATCTCCCTTTTTCTGATAATGACATGTTTACATGTTCACCTTTCACTCTTTGGTTTCAAAGACTACATGTTGGTCTTGTCAATGAAAAGCGTCCCTTTAAAAGATAATATTTTCCATTGAATCCCTCCACCTTAATTAACCTCAAACAGCATCTAAAGCTAAGGACGCTTATCAATAGCAACACAGGGAAATAAAAATGCCATCAGTCATGTGTATGCGTGTTTTGAGATAACACATTGTCAAAAAGGTAATGCATTGATTTGCTATTTTTAAATAGATCTTTGAGAGTGATTGAGGAGATCACAGGCATAGAAGAAAAGATAAGAAAAGGTGTGATTTGGTCTTAAGGCAACGAAAAACACTGAGCAGCCACTCTCAAGAAACAAGGAAAATGCGGTAACCATCGTTGGGAGAAAAAAAGTTATTTTTCGTAACAGTACAATTAACATTATGATTGGCAGTCTTCTCATAGATATTTACCATTAATTTAAAGAAAAACAATCAGATACTAATGAACAGGTGGCAACATTTTGTATTGTGCATGTGTTCAACAGACAAACATAGAATTCACATCTGTGTTCATAGCTTTCAAATTGAAGTTAAATCAAAAAAGAATGAACATTATTACTTAGCTTCTATTTTTGTATTATCTCGGCCATATGTTCCTCAATCAACTGTCAGTTTTCGGCATAGACTGGATGTATGGCTGCACCCTTATCGACCATTTTGACTAAAAGGTACTAAAAGGTCCTAAAAGGAGAGGTTCAAGCGAACGTGGTTTTTAACTCTACCTTGACAAGACCAATCCATACCATTCCAAAGATTATATTCTACATAATAGTTTAATACAGAATAAACACAAGTAAATAAAAATATTAGGGATGCTGAACATGTATTCAGTAATGACACTGGTGTTTCTATCTCAGTCTTTGTTGTCTCAATTTCATCTTCTTATGCAATGGGTCCAAGAAATCAAAAAATAAACTTAGCAAACAGTGCTAATTTTACTATTATCATTACTTTTAATATTATAGTAACTTGTTATTGTGTGAAAAGACCCATTTCAATCCAAGTCAATAAATACTCCATGGCCTATAGGTTCTAAAAACTTTGCTTCACCGGAGTGTCAAAATCTTGATATCAGTATTTTCTATTATAAAAACTTATTTGTAGCTGAATAATAATAATAAAAAAGTAGTCTAACAATAAAAAACAAAACAAAACAAACAAACAAAAAAAAAAACCTAGCCCTTTGGGTCATTTTACAACTTCATATTATACAGTGTGGTCTATCTTCTGCAGTGTCAAGGCCATATACTTAACAACAACCTTTGGTTTTGGAGTGTCAAAGATGACGGACTACAATGCATAAATGTACACACTATAAGCAGAGGTGGAAAATGTTGCTGTTGGTGGGTGAAGTAGGATACAGAGGGTATAAAAATGTTGCTGAAACTTGCTAAAAACCTCAGTACTTGTGTGAACAGATTTTAAATCCTGACCAGCAAAAGTACGAATTAATACCCATATGGCTGGAGGATGACCAATTTTAAATCATAGAAAACTTTAGACCAACTCAACAACTCACTCCCTAAATGTCAGTCTCTTTTAGGCTATAACAGTCTGCAAGATCATAAAACTTATAGCCACTCTTCTCACAGTTATAAATCCCCATGGAGACTGTGTCGACTATATCTATGTGACCCGGTCTTGAACTTTTCCCCGTCCCTCCCTTTATTTTATTTGACAGATTGGTTACTTTCTCTTTTAGCTGGAAGGGGGACTTTCGGAGAGGCGGCAGTAGATTCCATCTTTTTATGTCCAGCCAATGGCCTCCTTCCTTGCAATGCAGTGAGTCATCCAGGTATCCATGCACGGTGTAATTGGCTTTGAAGTGACCCTTGCTATCTCTTGTCCTTCCTTTGACAGCTGTGCGCCACCTCTGGTCATAGAAGCGGTGCAGGAGAGGCTGTCTCTGATGACACTGACACCTTAGGAGTCGAATAAACGCCCGTTGGAACTCTTTGCTGGAGCAGGGGTAGATCATGGGGTTGATGCAGCTGTTAAAGTAGCCAAGCCAAAAGACCACCTTAAATACAGTTTCAGATGGCTTCAGCGCCGGGATGAGGGAACCTAGGAAGAAACAATTTGATTGTCATTATAACAATTTCTACAAATTATCAATTGCTTACTATTTGTTATTTACAATAGGGAAATCAACCTTTTGCTAGGAAAGCACTGCAACATAAATCTTCTATCCTCTTTCACCCACGCAGACAAAGCATGTGCCAGCATGTAAAATGTGTTTTTGCTACGTATGAGATGGAAATTATATATGTTTATGAGAACACATTGATTCAACATTAAAACAATGCTGAGCACCAAATGGTTAGAGTCATGTTGTTGGCTCACCACACCATCAAACATAACATATAATAATTTTA
>CAAE01010988.1:0-16558 GCA_000180735.1 Tetraodon nigroviridis | reverse complement strand
CATCCTCCTCTTTTCCTCTGTTCTTCATCTTTTGTCCTTTTTTTATGTCACTGTCTTCCTTGCTGCCATGTTTGGCTCTTTTGTTGGCTGCCCCTCCTTGTTTTTTCTTTGGAACTTCATCCTCACTTTCATCTTCGTCACTAACGCCGCTAAGTTTCTTGGTGGCCGTTTTGACATTAGCTCCCCTACGTTTTCTCTTGGCTGTATTCTCTTCATCATCGTCATCCTCACTGACTTTGTTTTTCCCTCGGTTTCTACCATTTGCACCTCCTCTCGCAGCTGTCTGCCTTCTGTTTTTTCTCCTCTGGGAGAGCCTGTCTATGATAGAAACAAATTAGGCCATATTTAAATGTAATACAAACTGTAAAAAAAACCTTTAAATCTGTTTCATAAGATTTAGAGAATCTGAACTCACCATTGTCGCTCAGATCTTCATCAATTTCAATTTCAACTAAAAATACAAGAAAAATAACAAAATATATGTTTAAATAAACAATTGAGATTCCAAAATGATTTCTAATTAGGTACAGGTGAATCCTAACTGAGCATTGTGTCTGAATGTACTGTAGTGTTCAGTGCGGTAGTATTAAAAAAGGTCACGTCTTTGTTCAAAGGTTTGTAATTTGTTGTGAATTCAGACATTGCATTGGTTTTGTTCTTTGGGTTCGGTAAATTCGCATATATTTTTACAAACACAAACCCTGGCGACCAACATGCCACCACACAACATTATTTATGATTTATTATTTAATTCTGCTGCTAATTTTAAAATATAAAGATAAAGGTTTGCACAAATCATCCTATGCTGCTACCAATACTACTACTGGGTATAATGTTTACAAAGCTTACAATGTTACAAACGCACTGGCACTTTACCTTATTGTGATTACCTACGAACTCTGCGCAACATTCGCGCAACATTTGCACTGTAGCCTGCACTTTATTCCAATATATCTGCACTCTACTCCACTTTATTCCACCCTACTCCACTCTTTATTCCTGCCCGTCTATGTACCCGTCCTGTTGCATGTTGTTACATGTCGTGTTGACCCATTCTGTCTTTGTGTAGCCCTGTTGTCTTTTTGTGCCCTTTTTGTGTTGTCCTACCCAGCACCAAGTCCTGGAGAAAGGTTGTTTCGTTTTCAATATGTATTGTACCAGCTATATATGTTCGAAAATGACAATAAAGCTTACTTTACTTGACTTGACTTGACTTGATATGAAATTGGTGGGGTTCAGTACCTTAGTGTATGACCCCTTATGTCTTTATCTTGTGTAACCAAATGTAATATAAACGTGTGCTAGTGTATATTGTTTAAGAACACGATCATTTATTAGGTCTTCAACAGTCTGCTGAACCTTGTGAGCTACTGAACAAATTCTGACAAAAAGTCTACTAACAAAGGAATATATTATGTCTGTGTCAAAATATCACTCAAGCAGCTGACGTCCATGGAGTGTATAGATATGCAATGGAGATGGTCCATGCAGGTCAGGCTGTACCTCTCCAAATCACGCGCTATCTGGGGCCTCGGCTCTCCGTGTTCTTAGAGAAGAAGACACAGAGGCTGTTTGTTTTAGGATAGTGTAGAAGAATGATAACCGTAAGCTTTGTGCAGAGGTGAGGCTCGAGAAGTACAAAAAAGCAGAGTGTCAGCAACTCAGGGGTGGATTGCACCATCCCAAGTCTGGAAAGTGGTTTCCAATAGAATAGAATAGAATAGAATAGAGCTTTATTTGTCCCACAGCGGGGAAATTGCACTGTACCAGCAGCAGAAACGTTGGAGAAGGTACAAAAGTGCAGGAAGAAGGCAGATAAATACAAATACTGTCTGTAGGAATGTGACACTATGTACACCAATAAATATTTTCTACAGGATTTACATGGAGTATGGGTGTGTGAGGTGTGTACATGTAGTTTGTTAGTCCTTGTGGAGGACCTAGGAAGCAGCATTAAAGAGTCTGATGGCTGTGGGGAGGAAGGACCTGCGGTAGCGCTCCTTCTTGCACTGAAGATGCCTCAGTCTGGAGCTGAGTTTCTTTATATTATTGTAAAACTTGCACACATCAATGACATCTTGAATGAGATGCGTGTGATTCAGGACCCAAATGCAGACTGAGGGTGGCGCAGCAAACAAAAAACCCTTTATTGGGTAAAACAGGCGAACGAGCAGGAACAACAGAAAAACTTCCACCGGCAAAAACGGGCTAAAACACACACGGGGAAGTTCAGGGTAACCCAAAAACACAAGGAACAAACGAACGAGCGAGCGAGCGAGCAGGCAAACGACCAGCGCTAAAGTCCAAAACAAAACACACTGACCATTCACCAGGAACCAGGGACACGGGACGAGCACATGACCAAAAACCAAACTCCAAAAACCAAAATCCAAAATGATCCAGCAGCGGGGACCAGCTCGTTGCCTCCCTTTATTCAAGGCTGATGAGCTGATCCTCCGCAGCTGTGTCACTGCCGCTGCTGGATCCTCAGGCCCTGGGCCCCCTGCTGGACGAGGAGGGAGCACCCGAACCAGACTGCAGGGGGGCCAGCGAGCAGAACCGTAACACTCGGCTCTCCGTGTTCTTAGAAAAGAAGACACAGAGGCTGTTTGTTTTAGGATAGTGTAGAAGAATGATAACCGTAAGCTTTGTGCAGAGGTGAGGCTCGAGAAGTACAAAAAAGCAGAGTGTCAGCGACTCAGGGGTGGATTGCACCATCCCAGGTCTGGAAAGTGGTTTCTTTATATTATTGTAAAACTTGCACACATCAATGACATCTTGAATGAGAAAGATGTTATCCATGATTGTCCTTTCAGGTACACATTACGCTTGATCTGTGTAAAGGATGTTGTCCAAGATGTTTCTAAATCTATTTGACAGGACTCTAAAAAGAGCCTTGTAGCCTGTACACAAGAGAGCAACTGGCCCTCAGTTTTTATGCGGGGCCAAATCTCCTTTCTTGGGCAACAGGGAAAGTACTGCTCATCGACAGGAGACAGGAAAGGCATCCTGCTCTGAGGCACTCCAGCAGGACAGAATAAAGATCATGTCCAAGTATATTTCAGAAGCGCTTAAAAAAGTCAGCAGAGAGCCCATTGAACCCGGGTGCAGGTCCTGACGGCAGCTGTCAGCTCCTCCAGTCAGCTCTCAATCCAGAGCAGCTTTCTCTTGCAGGGTGAGCTGAGGAAGCCCCTCCAGGGGCTTCTCACAACACTCCATTCCGCATTGCTCTGCCCCAAATAGTTCAACATATAAGTCCATGGGGCCGCTTTTGATTTTGCCCTTGACTCGTGGTCACTCGGCACTCCTGGCAGCTTAAGGCAGATCATCTGCTTTCTCTCCTTTCTCCACTAAGTTCCCTAGGTTGAAAAAAAAAAAAAAGTTGGGGCATTTATATCCTTTAGCTGGAAAAAGCGAGACCTGATGAGGTCCCCTTAACTCTCTCCTGCAGGTGGACGCTCAACCCTAGTCTTTTTTCCTGCAGCACATTACCCATGCTATGAGGGGAGTCTCTGTCTAAGCCTTCCTTGATGTTTTTAATACTGGCTTCGAACTCCTGTACTGTTGCCATGCATTTTGCACTGGAAAAATAGGTCTACTGCTGAAAAAGACACACATTTGTGCCTAACCAACCTCCCGATACTGCTTCAAAGAACTAAAATCGCTTTTTCTCCTTTTCTACTGCTACAGAAAAGCTCAAAACTCTGAAAAAAAAGTCCTGTTTTGGGGGAGTTTGTTGTTGAACGACCAGTGGGACTTAACCCTGTGACCTGGAGTGCTGAGCAGATCTATGCTGATCATGCTATGCTTTGATGGCGATCGGTAAAGCCAGCTGGATTTATGGTCCCGCGAATGGGTCTGAAGCTGAGATTCTGGGAGCTGGGATCCTGTAGAACAGAGGTGGGCAAACTAAGGCCCGGGGGCCACATGTGGCCCGATGAGCTGTTTAATCCGGCCCGCACAACCTTTACAACAGGTTTTCACAAGCCAAGCCAAGGTTGTTAGCTTTATTGTTTAGAAAGAAGTTCAACCCCCTCTTCACTTAGCATGCTAACATGTTCTAGTCCATGTTAATAGTCCAATATATTAATAATCCATCAAGCACATATTTTAGTTAACCTCCAATCCTCATTTGGGGGCTGGCCCCTTCATCAAGATCTAAAACACAATGTGGCCCTTCAGGCAAAATAATTGCCCACCTCTGCTGTAGAACCTGTCTAATCTGGCTGCACTCACCCTGTGGTTAGCAACTCTAACCCATGTGTACTGCCTGGATTGTGGATGTTTAACCCAAGTGTGTGATGCACTTTTAAGACCCTGAGAAGACTGTGGGTGGGGTTCTTTACCCATTCTGTCCATAGTAAAATCCAGAAGGTGGTTAAAATCCCTCAAATGATCAACTGATCCTGGTGATAAATATATAGTTTAGGCCCTTGATTTGTGGCATATACATTAATAAAACATAAGACTAAGTTTTCTATTTCAGCCCTCACAATCGACAGTCAACCTGTCACCGCTTCAGTAAAAGATAAAACTTGTCTTTGCAGATGGTCTGAACAGCAAATAAAAAGAAAAGCCTGTTGAGCGCTTCACAGGTAAGGACATTTTCTATGCCTGCAAAGCTTGGAGAAGCTGCTTCCTCTGCAGACAGACAGAATCTCAGTGCCCCTTTTTCCTCATCTAAAAGGTCAAAACCGACCAGTTCTTTTCAGTGTATGTTCATCATCAGTGACACCCGGCGCATCTGTATTTTTAACTACTGTAACTCTTCCCTAATTTGTGCAATTTTATTCATTTAAACTGCCCCAGAAAGCTGTGCAAAGGGGCTTTATGAAGCTATGGTATGCATTATGGTGATGACTGAGTGCTGTGTGGGGAATAGGAAGAAACGAGCAATAAAAGCTCAGATACATAAATGGATAAGGAATTTCTTGAAGGGAATATTCGAGAGAGGATAGGTAAGACACGTCAAGGAAATATGTTATTGAAAACGGAACACCTAAACATTGCATCGTCAATCCTTTGATATTGTCTATAATAATCAATTTTTTATATATAGTTATGTGTGCCAGCACCAATAAGCATATTTGGGGGAAACAGGCCATGAGAAGTAGGAAGTGTTATTCATCCAATACAGCATATTTTTGTTGACGAAAGGATGAATGCCACTAAAGTCGGGATAAAAATCAAACAGTATATGAAGAACAAGCCGACAAAGTGGAAGCTAATGTTCTTTGTGCCGCCTGATGTAAATGGCTACAGAGTGGATTAGAAGCTCTGTGCTGGCCAGACCAATGCATCTTCAAGGAAGAGCCTTTCTTTTGATATAGTCAGAGGGCTGGTGAAGAAAAAATATCCGGTCAGTGGCTAAATAATGTACTGTGATTAAAAATTTAAAAAAAAAAAAAGCTCACATTCTAGTGGATACGTGGCATTAAGCCAAAGAAGTGTCCATATGCGCCACTGTCCATCCTGTTTACACTGGTTTTTCAGCACCTGCTGGACATTGCTGTTACGAATAAGTTCACTGTGCACAAGTAGCTCAGCAAGGCACAGGAGCAGAAGGCCATGACAGTACAATTATTGACAAGAATTGACAAAAAAGGACGAGTGTCATTAGCACTAGCCATTTTTTATGATCCGGTATAACTATGTGTAACCAGGTATAATCATATATAATCATATAATCACACAAAACTTGTATTTCTGCTGTTGTATGACTGATTATGCACCAGAACAGGTCCTGATCACATATTCCAACGTTACTAAGCATGTGACTTCTGCATCACTGTCAGATACGCCTACTGGTGGGTGTCAGGGTTCTGCTGTGGCCCTGGACCTTGTATGATGTTTTTCCCCTCTTTTCCCACTAGGGGAGGTGGTGGGGGCCCAGGTATCTGCCGGGATCAGACACACCTGTGAGTGATCCCAGTCAGGCAGATTACTACCACAACACCTGCCCCACAATATCAGAGGGTTTTCGTCACCTGAGAGGGAATTAAGCTGGAGACGCTCCCGCCTCGTGAAACCTTGGATTACTCTCCTCGTTACGGCAACCTGTTCCCTCCCCAAGGCTCACCACAACCCCCAGGAAGAGGACATTCCATGTTTTAGAGACTGGCCATACTGTTTGTATGATTGTTTCGTCCTCCTTTTGGAGCACTTTTTGTAATCACCCAATGAAGGGAATTCTGTTCCAACCCGTCTGTGGACTTTGCGCCTGGGTCCTACACACAACCGATCTGTGACAGTGGGAGCAGGGGCTCTGGTGTGTTAATAAATCTTGCTTCGGAGATCTGGTTTCCTGTCCTGACTTCACACCCAAACCAATATTACAACATGTTTTAGTGAACATATCTATTATTATAGGGCTAAAATGCTCATCAGTGTCACCAAAGTAATTATTAACTTTAACAGATTTTAAAAGTTACATCAAAGAAAATTGCTTATCTGTATTCTTGTTGCTTTCACACATACACACACCTTATCTGACTCTGAACCAGTTCATGTCATCACACTCATATGATGTCTGGTTGTTAAGCACTTCACTGGTAAGGACATTTTCTATGCCATTGTAGAAGCTGCTGCATCTGCAGAACTGTGACAGATTCTTAGTGTCTGCCGGCTAAGAGCTGCCCAGGTTCTCTGCCAAACATTTCAACTAGCTAGCGCACCACATAGTAGCCATTTCTCACTCCAAAGGACACCTCCAGTGTTTGCAAAGGTGAATCCAAAAACATGAACACCTGCCGTCTCAAAGACTAAACGTGCTTCAGCTTTGGATCTGTTCCAAACCCACTGGCAAACTTGCCAAACCTGTGGAGCTCATTCTCCAATAACCCAGCAGAACCTCCTCCAAAAAAAAGTTAACCTGATTGTGATGGAAAAATCAGAGAGGAAACCCAAAAAACAGGAACAGAAAGAACTTAAAACTTCACGCCACTCACACGCCGCAAAAGGAAACAAGGAGAGGAGAGGAAAGATGAACCCGCAAGGTGAGATAAACCTCTAAATGGATTATGTTTCTGTACAACCTATGGCAGCATAGCTGAGGACAAAAAATTATACAGCCCTGTTCTAAATATGATGATTGGTGTGACTAAAATATAAAGTGTAGCTACAGAATTGCTAAATCTAAGCTTTTTTTTTTTAAAGAAAAGGGTTTTAAATCCTAAAAGCAGATAGAGGAGTCAGCCTCCCTTACCTAAACAGGGAGCTTGTTTCCCAGCAGGGGGGCTTAATGGCTGAAGGCACAGCCACCCATTCTGCTTTTAGAGATTCTGGGAACCACAAGTGCACCAGCGTTCCAAGAGTGGAACGGTCTGATATGGTGCTTGTACAAATAGGTTGGAGCCTGATCTAATGACCTTTTAGGTCATATGAAGCAATTTAAAAACTATTCTAGATTAAATGCGCAGCCAGTGAAGAAAAGCCAACATATTTACTTCAATTAATCAATTTCATAAAATAATAACCAGCTCACTACATTTATCCCAACTAAATACAATTTTTTTTTTTAAATCTGAAAGGAATTTTTTTCATTGAAGATACAAAATATTAAAGCTTCTACAATGCTACACAAACCCGTAAAACATTATGACGGACAAAACATGACTCACCTTCATCTGAAGTGGCAATATCCTGTTTTCTGGGCATGATGATAGATTAAAAGGTTTCTGTCTGGTGTTTGTTGTACCAAGGTTGAGTGTTCCAGGCAGCTTGGGCCCTCACTGCCAAGGCTCCCCCGCAGCTCCTAACGCTGGTTTCAGTTTACCACACAGAGAAACAGTGTTATTCACCAGGAATGCTGTGTTTGTAATTATAAGAAGCGTCACACAATTTGTGCATTCACCTAGAATCTTAGACACAAGACAGTCAAGACTAAGACCTAACTCTTGTTTCCTCCATCTAATGTGTTCTAATACACTCTCACTCCTAGTTATTGAAGACAACACACACTAGAAGACCAGACACTTTTAAAGTTTTAATGAAGGTTTAGGGTTCTCTGTGTTTATTATGCAAACTGTTAACACCCTAAGATGACCTTGCTTTTTTTTTCTAACAGGAGCTGAATGCCATGACCTCAAGACATCTTAGACATGGTTTATCACCATTAATAATGCAAAAGATCTCCATTTTCACATCCAATTCCATTACACGGTTGGCAGTTCTCACACGTGAAACGCAAGTAATGCTTGCAGCAGTGTGTGTGTGCGCGCGCGCTCTTTTACTTGCTACATACAAGAACAAAGTACTTATTCAGCTAGCAATGTAAGGACATTTTGAGGAAGTGTAGTAAATATTAGCTGCCATTTGCAATAATCATAATCATCAGAATTAGATATAACCATAAATGAGTGTATAAGTACATAACAATTGTATTTCTTTCTAGTATCAAGTAGATGGGACCAAAGGCATGGCCACCTGTGACCTTGGTGGTGTCACATGATTTTTGCGTCACTGTCAGATACGCCTACTGGGCGCGGTCAGGTATTCAAATGGTTTTGGATGCGGAAGAGAAGGGGCTCTTCCTCGTCAGACACCGTGGGGTCATGACCTTGTGTTTAGGGGTTGAAGAGTCCACAATTGTGTAATAAATCTTGCTTCACGGATCTGGTCTCCTGCTGGACTCCACGCCCGAACAGAAAAAAATCCGACAGAAGCAAGGCATTTTAGCTAGATATTCAATATAGATATTCATCAGATATTCAATGCACTGCTTGAGGGTTAAGACATGGTTTTAAAATTGTACAGATCTGGTAACTGGTGAGACCAACCAGTACCTGCCCAGTGCATGGCCCACAACTCCTCAGGACAGGAATCAGCCATCCAGAGACACTCCTCTGAAGACAGCATTGTTTATGCTTTGGCAGGAAGAAAGAGGAGTAGAAGGAGCTGGCTTTGTTAAATTAAAAACATCATTACCAAAAAAAGGAGGTGTATAACACAGCCTGCTACAATGTTATCCTGGAGTCCCTCCTAAAAAGTTAAAGAATTGTTTACACCCAACAGCACGATGACCAGGACGGTCCACACTTTTTAATAATGCAAACGATCAATAATGATCAGTAACAAGCAAAAACAACAGCATTTAGTAAACCATACGGGTATAGATTACTCTAGAATTCGCATCAGTTATGTTTAACATGAAAAAGCCTCTCTGATTAGAGGTGAAAAGTCTAAGATATTCTATGATATATTTTGGATTTTGATTATTTAGGAACTACACTTACTATAGGGTATGTAAATTTTTCTTCGTAACAATAGGATGCAGATAAAATATAACAAAATTTGAACCAAAATTATTTTTTATTAAATCCCAAATCTATTATAACATTTAACAACTAGTTAAAATACCTCAATGAATGATTGTTGGAGTGGTGTTAAGTCTTGCAATGAGCTGGAAGCCTATCCAGGGTGTAACCCCGGTGACTGTGCCTGGTATAAGCTCAATCATGAATGGACAAATGGGATTTGTGAACATTTTAAAAACACACAGTTTCAGAAATCTCAATGTCAAAATATTTTCACCTGTGTTGGATTTAATGTCGTAGACCAGTGGTCCCCAACCTTTTCTGTACCACGGACCGGTTTAATGTCTGACAATATTTTCACGGCCCAATCTAAAGGTGCAGCAGATAAAAACAAAATAAAATGATAAGATCGGCATTAAAAACTGTGGTATTTTCAGTAATAATAATAATAATAATAATAATAATAATAATGAACGTAAATCCACTGTGTAATCATGTGCAACTTCATCAGTCCTCGTAGCGTCGCACCAACAACGGAACATGACATGCGTCAAGTGAGACGGATGTAATAGAGAGAATCCGGCCGCTTTTCAAAATAAAACATTAAGACTCCAAAAAAAATAAATAAATAATGGAAATTATTTTTTCTTTCTGTGCGGCCCGGTACCACATGACCCACGGCCCGGTACCGGGCCAGGGACCGGTGGTTGGGGACCACTGTCGTAGACACTTACGCCTTCTCTATGGTCAACATGAATATGTCCATTTCTGCCACCTGGTGGTGCTTAAGTAAAACTGAATTAAGTGTATTAGCGTTGACGCCAACTTTTAATATTACATGTATAATAGTTTTTGATTGTACTACCGTTCTCCGTCACTCTTTCAAGTTTGCTGCACTCTAATACGACCCAACTCAAATTTCTGCACGTTAAATGCAACGTAAACCTTCGAGTTGGGTACGAATTTAGATTCTAAGCCTGTAAAAAATTGCTTTCAAGCTATAACACCCTAATGCCCCCCAAAAATTAAATTAGCACATTAAAATCAGATACAGAACCTAAACAGTTAGTCATGTCTCTGACTCAGGGAATTATTTTCTGACGATGAGAACTGATTATTTACAACACATTAAATGGATCTTTTTTTTTTTGTTTGTTTTACATGAAAGGCCATTTTAGAACTCGTTTCATACAATTTATTCTCTTTTATTTGGAAGTTTACACACTGCAGTATATAAATAAAGATGTACAAACTTGCATAACTAAAGGATAAAAAAACAAAACGAAGAAGCAGCCAAAGAGAAAATTATTAATAAACTAAGACCCCCGGTCTCTGTCACGCACAATGATGTTCGCACGCACACACACAAACACACACACACACACACACACAATGCAACAGTCTGTCTCTCCCAAGGATTCTTTTTTGTTCACATTGATAATTGTGGACAACATTCTGAACAGAAGTACAAGAATGAAAGTATTAGAAGACCTAATTATTTAAAGGCAAAACGAATTAGAACAACCGAGGGCTTTAAACTATTTGTCTTACACGCAGCTCAAGTGGGCGCACACACCCACACACCCCTGTTCTTGGAACAACACAGGAGAAAATTAAATGTAGGTTTAGTGGATAGTTTCAAAAGTCTAGATGGGTATGGATCTAAAGATGAACAGTCAAAAAAAAAAAAAACAGAAGAAGGAAACCTATGTTGTACTAACGCTTCATCCAGCCAAAGATCCACAGTAACACTGCTAGCAACGAGAACTTTCGCCGTTTGCTCGTTTAACTGAGAGATAATGAAAGCCCCGCAGACGATGACACTGCAGCAGCACCCACAAGCATTCCTGGCTGAGCAAAACACACAAGAACAAAAACCCAAGGACCGTTCCGGTGATGAACAATGGCACACCCAGTCTAAAGACAAGTGGACAAAGCGAGCAAAAGGTGGCTCCATTAGCCAGCAGCAGTAACAGTCTAAAAGCCCAAATAGGCATTTGATGTCGCAACTCCTTCCTGGCGCACTTGAAGCAATCCTGATCCAAAACGTGGGGCAGCCATCTGTGGCACAAGAGCATCTTCAGCACTTTTATTCAGTCACTATGATGTCTTCACACCCCCTGTAATCCTACACTGTCCTGCTTAATAGAGCTCCATACTGATTGTTTAACTAACCAAAATCAGATCAAAAAGCCAAAAGCATGTATCAATTGTCATGCAATGACAAAACTCCTGATAAAGTAACACAACGGCGGGAGGGGGTGGCTGCTGAAGTTCACTTTTTTTTTCTTTTTTTCTTTTTAAGTCCAGCACTGCCAGAACTCCAAAGTCATCCAGAATGCCCCTCATATTCTCTGGATCTTCTCAGCAACCACCACTGGGTTCTCCTTACGGATCTTGTCGGCAGCTTCGGTTTTGTAATCGTAGGGACAGTTGTGTTTGTCGGAGTAACGGTGAATTCCGCAGAAAAGATTTCCACAGCGGCAGCCAAAACCTAGAAGGCAGGAGGACAAATAGTCTCATTTGTGACATGAAAGACGGCGGACGCATAGTCTGGTCTTCAGGTTGCAATCCGTTGCAGATGCTGGGTTGTATCTAACATGCATTTTTGTGACACTCATGCAAACGCAAACAGTATCACACACAATCTTCTTGGAACACATCTGGAACAACATTAGAGCACCGAAACATGCCCGATATTATTTTAACCATTACGAGTAATAACATGCTGTTGAAATGGGTTAAAAGTTTGGTACAAATGCAAAACAAAAACTAAAATCATTGAAAGACCAAGTTGTAAATTACTGATCAGCTACACTCAACAACCGCATTAATTTAAGGGATTCCCGATTACCTGTAAGGCCGATCTTTTTGCGACACATAAAACACCGATTCTTTTTGGGTTTGGGGGGCTCTGGGGCTTTTGAGATCTTACTGTCAGCAGAATGTGAGGTTAATGCTGCACTCTGATTCAGTACTGAAAACAAAGAAATCAAGAGAAATCCACAACTTAGTACAAAAGATAGCGATGTGAAAAATTGTTTCAACCGGCAAAAATGAAAAATGGAAAAATAAAAGAACAGTACTCTCAGATAAAGGATTTAAAATAAATACCTTTCGCACTCATATCTACATATTTATTATGACAGACCATTTTAAATCATAAACATCATAGTAAGAAGATTATCACTTTCTTTATAATTTATCAAACAGCTGCTCTGTACCAAAACCCACCTGGTTCTAAAAGCTCTTTGCAGCTTTCTACGGCGCCTTTATCATCATAAGAAAGGCTCAATTCGGAAATGGCTGCTGAAACACCACTGCAAAAGGATAAAATGAATATAGCTTAAAATGCAAAGAATAACACGGCGTTTAAAACACCAACAACAACAAACACAGAGCGGCGGACCCCCCTCACCTTAGAGCCTCTTTGGCAAAGACCTCAGCAGAATTAGTGGCGGCGGCGGCGTCAGCTGCTTTTTCTGCCGCTGTGACAGCTGTACTTGCAGCGGTGTTTAGGGTGGCCTCTAACCTCTGGATGGCAGAGGCTTCAACTGTGGGACTGCTGCTGCTTCCTGAGCAATTTCAGTTTCAGTGTTATAATCCAAAAACTGACGGGGACAGAACGATCTGGCGAAAACAGAAAAAAAAAAAAAACAGCGGAGAAAAGAACACTTCTTACCCACTGAACTAATAGACGAGACTCCTCCATTGTTCTGCCTTGACAGATGCTCCTTGTGGCAAACGGAGCACATGCCGTTAGTTCTTGGGTTACCGTAGAAACCACACCCAGTGGCGCACAGCATTGGAACTGGGCTCTGATTGGTCTCCTGGGCCATCGCGACAATTACGCCTCTACCTCACCTGGAGGCGTAAATGAGAGAGACACAGAAAATTCAACACGGCAAAAATACAACCAAGTTTAAATAGGGAGGGAAAGTGTATAAAAGAAAAATACTGGTATTTGATGGAACAAGAATGGCATTTCTAAACAATCCACACAAATAAATCTAATTTTGAGGTTTAGAAGTAATTTTCAACATCAAGGATATTTTAGGGAATACCTAAAAATATGTCTATGTATTGGGCCACCTTTCAAAAAGTGGGTTTTCAAAACTCAGAGTTCAAACCTGAACTCAGGCTTGCCAAACTCTGAAATGTCCAAATCAAGTCTGATATAAAGTTATCGCTAATTTACGCTCATGCAGAGATCTTAAAAATGCCTTATCAAGGAAATGCCGATAATGTGAGTCACCGTGTAGCAAGCGGAAAAATAACCTTGATTGTCACACTTCTCCAAAGTAAAAATGGAACCTTTTGTGACCGGGCACAATGAAAATGTGCATATTTTCAAGAAAAAAGGGAAACAGAAGGTAGCAGCACAAGAAAGAGATTGTGTGGCTGAAATAAAAGAAAGAAATATTTGGTTTTGGTTGTATATCTTATGGAACATTTCAATTCACTGTGTTTGAGCAACAGGTGCAACCCAACAGGCACTAAACAGACTTGGCAGAAAGTCGCTTCATTGCAATAACTATATTTTTTCATTAGAGAAATCTCCTAAACAAAGAAAAAGCCAAATCTTTAGTCATCCATTACTACTTATTGTTGTCTATCTGAAAATCTATTAGATCAACAAAGTGTCTATCCTCCCATTCAACACATAAGCCTGTTATACATGCATGTCTACAGACCCGTGTCTTCCGCACGTTAAAATTTTACCTCCAAAACCCTGATTTTCTTCTAAATCACAGTGAATTATCCGAGTTTTCGCTGAACCCACCTTCAAAAATGGGCCCCAGGCATCCATCTCTTTACCTGTAAAGTATACTCACTACCTGATAAAGGGGTAGTAATGTAACTTAAACCAAGACAAACAGATTTGCGTACCCAAAAATAAATGGATCAGCGGGATCCGCTTGTATTGTATGCAAATAGAACTCTATCAACTGATGTACCGTACACAGACCTCATTTTGAGTTTGGAGAAAATGACAGATTACACAAAATAAATAGGTGTTGTATAATAATATTATTAATAATAACTTGTTTCTAGTTATCCTAAACAGAAGACAAAGGTGAAGGATTTGACCTACAAAAAGTGGCATATGGCGTTTTGTAACGATAAAGTTATTTTTCCTATATTGGAGTGATACTCCTCGAGCGGCGAATTCACGTGTGTGGGTACACAGTGCAGCAGCCCGGGCAGCTCCGGGTCACATGGACCCGTGTACAGTGAGGTGGTTTCACGGTATCACAGGAGCGCAATGTGACGTTAATCTCAAAAGCGCACGCGTCGACTCACGCGGTTCCCCAACGCACGCGGCTGCGAACCCATCTATATATAGACAACCTCGGAAGTCCGTAAACACCCCAGACCAGACTATAATATAATAAGTACTAGACGTGGAATAAAAAAAAAAAAGAGGCCTCAAAACAGGAAACGAAACCTGTAGCGCTAAGGTCACGGTGCAAAAAGGATGTAACAGCGATCAATGTAGCAAATCTATCAAAGCAAAAGGTTAAAATTCAGCAACAAGACCTCATCAATTCATTACCCTCTAACTTAAAACATATTTGAGCTCTGAGGGCCCATCGAAACCGTTTACATTAGCCACGTCCTCACACACACCGGGCCGTGGCGGTGTCACTTCTTAAAATCTACTGAGTCATGCTAACAAGCTAATGCCCACTAGTAGTATCTCAATCGCATTTGGAAAAGCAACACGAGGCGGATGACTGGCGGGGGGGTTGGGGTTTTTTTAAACAAAATAAGTTAAACGTGGTTTTAACGAGTTTGCGATATTATTATAGTTAGAGATCCTTTCAGACGCAACGACAACATAAGCACATTTCCTCGATCTTGCTAATGTTAGCATGCTAGAGTTAGCCTCCACAGATAACTTAGCATTGTTGTTGTCTTTTTTGTATGCCTTTTGCTTGTTTACAACCGAGATAAACATGTAGGTTTATAGTAAATACACAAAACCTGGAATAAAGTCTTTGTTACAAAAACAAATCGGTACCCATAATGAAATGCAAAAGGAAACAAGAAACAATAACGCTAAACACCAAAAATAACCTGTTAATCTAAAACATACCCCACTCAGAACACTTCCAGAGTTTAGATGTGCTGCCACGAAGTCGATTTAATTAAAATAGTACGAGATACATATTAATATTCCATTTCACAATAAAAGTCACCGTGATAAACTGTGTGAGAGTTAATAAACAGCCTTGATGTCGACCTAAAGTTTCAGTAACACGTGCTACGTCATAGAATATTGCTCAATCCCTTATAACAAGTACCGATGATATGTTGTTGAAACAACTGTACATCAACACGAAGATAAACTACAATTAAACATAATTTAACTTTACGGTTGTTTCACCTGAATTCACTCTGTACAATACAGCCAACATCGAGAACAACAAACTAACATCTAATACTTGCGTTTGCGGTTTTGTCGTTTACAGGATAGTAGATAGTTACTTACCTTACGTTTTTATAAACGTTGTTATGTCTGGATTTATTATAGATGGACAAAAATTCGGGTTAACCTCAACGGTAACTAATACGGAGGACGTTGAAGTCACTCCTTCCAGTGTCCTCACAACAATTGTCCGTGCCCCGACTGAAACCCTTCACGTTTCCTAAGTGAACACTACCGCCGCTTGGTGGTAACATTTTCCATCGCTTCCGTCTGATGAGTTTACGTCACTTTTTTTTTGTAGGAAATGCGATGACCTGCGTCCCCGATCAATGGAGGACAATTTAACTGGAGGACGATATACTCTATTTGTGGTGGCATTTGTAATTTGCAACGATTACCACTATTTGGTGACCAATATGCTACCACACAACATTATTTAACATTATTTATTATTTAATTCTGCTGCTAATATTCTGGTTTTAGAGATAAAGGTTTGCACAAATCACCCGATGCTGCCTCAATACTACTACTGGGTATAATGTTTACAAAGCTTACAATGTTATAAACGCACTGGCACTTTACTTTACTGTGATTACCCTACAAACTCTGCGCAACATCTGCGCAACATTTGCACTGTAGCCTGCACTTTATTCCAATATATCTGCACTCTACTCCACTTTATTCCACCCTACTCCACTCTTTATTCCTGTTAGTCTATGTACCCGTACTGTTGCATGTTGTTACATGTCGTGTTGACCATGCTGTCTTTGTGTAGCCCTGTTGTCTTCTAGTGCCCTTTTGTGTTGTCCTACCCAGCACCAAGTCCTGGAGAAACAATTTTCAATATGTATTGCACCAGCTATATATGTTC